>JADRCD010188142.1:0-18861 GCA_019843815.1 Montemys delectorum
CCCTTCCAAAATTCCCAGGGCATGCTGGGAGAAGGGATGGGTCAGGAAGGCTGCAGGCTTGTGGGAGAGTGGTCTGATTGAGCATCTCTGCTGAAGGCTACAGTCATTTTCCCTCCAGATCCCTCTCCCTCCAGTTCCCTCAGCATATAACATGGCAAGAGTTGGTGATGAAATCAAGCCAAGGTTTCCTGGGTTATTTGAGCAGTTTCTTTTGAATCCAGGTCTCTGGATAACTGCTTGTCAACTACAGCTGTTACCACACCCATTCTGACCCCACCCTGCAGGTGGCACAGACAGGAAGCAGGAACAATCCCTGAGGTCCATCCTGGTCTGTCTCCATATTGCTTCTTTCTTTTCTTTTTGTCCCTGTGATGGCAGTGGGGACTTTGGATCCCCTTGTTACCATAAACCTTCATCCTCTGGAAGGTGTTCGATGGGACACTTACTGCTTGAAAAAAATGTCACCTACCCATGGACGACACATCCCACAACTATAGGGACTGTGTTTTATCCCTTGTGGTTTTTGAAAAATTATTTTTATTTTTAATAATACATATGTATGAGCATATTTCAGTGTTGGGATATGTGTATATGAGTTCAGACTGAAACACCAGAGTTGTGTAACCCTTAGAACTAGAGTTATGGTGAGCCACCCAATGTGGGTTCTGGGAACCAAACTTGGATCCTCTGCAAAAGTTTTATGTACTCTAACTGCAGAGCCATCTTGGATGGGTTCTTAGTTCATGAATCCGTTAAGAGCCTTGAAAAATCCCACCATCGATAGCTTCTTTTTACTTGATGTGTTTTTCCCAAGCTGTTTTGATGGTAGCCCCTGGCTCTGACCTCCAAGGAACACCTATCAGCACTCTCTGGGGAAGCCTGTGTGAACAGTGTTTTATCTGCAGGGATGCTGAGAAGTTAGACTCACTAATGAGAAGCTGGGCATCAGAGGTCTATGGAAAAAATATGTGTGCTTGGCTTTAATGAAAAGACGACTTTCACATTGCTCAGAGGTTCCGACCCCTTGTGCCACAAAGGATCCCTTTGAGTTTCTCTCCTCAAGGGACTCCATGTTTTGAAAGCTTTCATCTACCCAAGAAACTACACTTATTGAATAATAATTTGTTTTTTTTTTTTAGTTTTATTTATCAAAGACATCTAACTGCCAATTAGCGTTTCTGATCGGCACAGATAAACCATGGTTACCGCACTGACTTGATACGAGCCAGCCCAAAGCAAATAAACTTAATGTTTTATTTAGTCTGGGAACATCACTGAAATAAATGGATGATTTCCTTTGGGCTTTTTAAAATTGTGAAAACAGCTTTCAGCTCCTCCCACCCCACTGCTGCCTTCCCAGGGTGTCTGGTGGGTGGGAAAAAGGGCTCGTGTGAGGACATTAAAGAAAGCCGCAAGTAAGGATGTGAGGAGGGAGGGAGCTGGTCCTGGGGCCACAGGAGGACACAATGACAATGAGGCACTGAGTGACTCCAACCCCTGGGAGGAGTAGGAGTTGCATTTGGGGCTTTATCCCCCTGGTGATAGCTGGTGGAAGATGTGTGGATGATGCTTTCCCCCTGTGCCCAGGTAGCTGGACAATACTGTTCCTCTCTGCAGGGACCCCATTGCATCCAGTTCTTACTCAAGCACTCTGCAGTAAGCCAGGCAAGAGAATAACGGGAAGGGCTATTTTCCCTGTGCCTTCATGATTTATTCCCCAGCCATGAGTAGGGTGAGCTCAGTATTCCAGCCACTTCAGGTATGGAAGGAGGCCTGGAACCCCTAAAGCTCCCCACTTGTCACCCCAGGTCAAGAAGTTTTATCGAAGGACTCTTGTGTTTAGCAGAATCCATTTTATGGAAAAGGGGGAGGTCTGAAGAGCAAGGTCATCTTCGGACCCCGGAGGAAGGTCTGCCTCTGAGGGTGGATCGCAGGTTCCTTCAAAGGTTTGCAAGTGCTCTGCTGTGGGACTCTGTGTCTCATGTTCCAGTTTCCTGCCATCCGGCTGCAGAAGAGCTGCCTGGAGTGGTTTGGGATACAGATGAGCTATGGCTGGTGTCACAGCTGGGTGACACTGTTATCCAAAGTGAGAGAGCACCAGGCCCAGCCTTGGACCTGATGGATCTGCATAGCCCAGCCCTTCAATGTCCTCCTGGCTGCTCTCACACTCCCAGCCCCGCTTAGCAATGGCCTTGAACAGCAGCCTACCTCGCTTCATGGTTCTTTGCCCTTATTAGCTAGGCCTAGCATTTTCCCACAAGATACTATCTGTGTCTGGCAGAAGCTCGCTTACAAAAACAAATTCTCCCCTGAATGTTTTCCAGGCTGGTTTTTGAAGCAGTCTGCATGATGCCTTTTAAACTCACCCCCACAGGCAAACCACCTGTGCACCCCACCTCACTCTGTGGAATGTGGGAAGGCTGGGGAGTGAAGTCCATTTTCTAAAGAACCTACCCCTTCTGCATGGGGGTCAGAGAACCCCTCATTCCGCCCTGCTGCTTCCACTGCAAACCCTGGCTGCCCAGGTCTACTGTAGGATGGAGCTCAAGGCCTGGGTAACACAGCCTGCTCTTTCCCTCCCACCCTGCTGGATTCTCTTGTAGAAGGAGCCCACTGCATAGGTTCCCCTCTCCAAGATTCATCCATCCGTTCAGTCAGTGTTTATGTGTCTGGGTTATAGCCGTTGATATGTGCAGCACACACAGCCTGCACAGAATGGGCCCTCATTGACAGCACAGGATCAGGAGACAGCCACGGAGGTCTTCTGTGCTCTGATCAAATTGTCTCTTGGCATCACAACAGCTTATGAGCAGGGAAGGAGGAGCTGAGGGCAAGAAGACAGAGGAGAGGGACCTACCTTTTGATGAGTCAATGCCTGGGTGGAGGTCTAAGGTCAACATTGTCTTCCTCTATTCCTCTCCACTATTTTATATTATTGTTTTTATTTTTGAGACATCTCTCTCTATGGCCCTACCTAGCCTGGAACTCTTTATGTAGACCAGGCTGGCCTCAAACTCATAAAGATCCACCTCCATCTGCCTCCTGAGTGCTGGAATTAACTCTCTTGTAGATTTTGACAATATTTTTTAATAATTTTAGCATTTTTGACAAAGTTTTCAAATTCAAATTACAAACATTATTCTCGCATTGCAGTTACATGTGGTGGCCAGAAGAGGGCGTCAAGTATTTTTATTTTATTTTATTTTTCTTCTGCTCTTTGCCTTATTTCTTGAAAGTTGGATCTCACTGAGTCTGGGGCTATTTAGGCTAGCCAAAGGGCTCCTGGGATTGATCTGTCTCCATCCCACAATGTCAAGAGCACAGGCACATGCAGCTATGCCTGTTTTTTAGGTGAGTGCTAATACTCCTGCACATTGAGGCATTGCACAGTCTCTCTCTTAGGAATTACTTCTGAGGCAGATTCATTTATCTGAATCTGATACCTTAACAGAGCAGAGTTAGAGCCTATCGGACTGATCCACAAAATTAGACAGGGATGGTGACAGGCAGGGCTAGGTGACTCGATCAATGCCACCCTGCTGGGAAGAGGAACAAATGAAGGGGCTCCATTATGTCAGGTTTAAACGGAATGGATTGGATGGGCTGAGAGGTGTGTGGGTAACTAGGAAGACCTGGGCGCCCTGTGGTCAGCTCCATTATTGCTTGTCTTCTAGTGCTGCAAGGTATTTGGGGGGAGTTCTCAGTGCTCAAGGGACAATCTGATCTCCCTGGATTCCCACCTACTGAGGACCAGGTGACCTCATCTTGGGGTGGGCTGTCTGTCCCTTAAGAACTTCATGTATCTGTTTTGTATCTGGTTCTGGGAGTTTCTGGTGTGGGTGTCAACTGTTTAAGAGCTAGGGGGCATGTGTTCAATTCATACTTCCCCAAGTGTGATTGAAAGGCCAAATCTTTTACGTTCAGATTCCATTTTAGAGAACTTGACCTAGCTAGGGTTAGTGCTGCTGCGATGGAACACCATGCCTAAAGCAATTTTGGGAAGCAAGGGGTTATTTCGTTTATACTGTTTGTCACAGGACAGGAACGATCCAGATTGTGAATGTTCAAGGCCAGAGAGGAATTACGATGGTATGCCCCAGGAGAAGAGAGGGAGGAGGCCAGCACAGCTGAAGGCTAGAGGAGTGGGGCCCCCCCGCAGTGAAGGGAGGGTGGCCGCTGAGCAGAATGATGGAGCGAGTCCCCTCTGAACCAGGACCCTTCCAAGCAGAAGTCAGAGCTACCAAGAGATAGCTACAGTCCCCAACAAAACAGAGTGCGCAGGTGACCTTCTCCGGAGAGCAGCCTTTGTCCCGATCAGGCTCCTCCCTCTGCACCTGGTCCAGTGAGGCCCCCTGAAGTCAGAACTTGTGGGTGTGCTGAGCACTTGCTGTAGACCAGGGGACCCTGGAAAGACAGTCTTGAATGTTTTGATCTGTGCCTTTCCCTCTTTGGAATAAGGGTTTTACTTGGGGGTCTGTAAAAATTAACGAGTGACTAGAAAGGGGAGACTGGCCAGCCACACTGAGCACAGTTCGTTGTAGGCCCCTGACTCCTCCGGACCTGACTGAAGCAATGTGTAGGATTGCCCGGGGTGGCACCCACTCTTGACACTCAGGTGCAGAAGGCACCAGCTCCCCTACAGTTTCCAACCTCAGCTTCAGTGGGAACCCAAATCTAGCAGTGTTTGAGGCACTTTGCTAAGCCTTCCTCCTGTGGAGCTCTCGGGTGGCCCTAGCAAAGGTGCTGTAGCTTCAGGCCATCGAGGCACTGCCTAGAGATCTGCCTTTCCATCTGACTCCTGGATCGTGTCCAGATACTTGGATACTCCTGTCCCGCTGGGTAAGCAAGCCCCAGCTTGTCGTTATTCGCTGAGACCACTACCCCGTGTTCTATCATCCTGGTACTATTGGCCTGCTTCAACTAGAGACACCAGTCCCTCTTCTCCAACCTTCTCTTCCCAGTTTCTGAGTGCATACCGGGGAGTTGGGGTGAAGAGCTCCCTCTAGAGACAAAGTTGGGAGAGGGAAGGTTCTTTGTTCTTGGGAATATAGAGCAAAACTCAAGGGCTGGGGCTATAGCTCACATAGTAGAGTGCTTGTCTAAGCGTGGGAAACCCTGGGCACAGCCATCAGGGTTTTGTTGTTGTTGTTGTTTGTTTTAGTTTTTCAAGACAGGGTTTCTCTGTGTAGCCCTGGCTATCTTAGAACTCACTCTATAGACCAGGCTGGCATCAAGCTCAGAGATCTGTCTGCTAGGCCTCTCCAGTGCTGGGACTAAGGGCGTGTGCCACCATGTCCAGGATCCATCCCCACTCTTGAATAAGCCCAGCAGAGTAGTTCATGCTTGCAATGCAGGCATTCTGGAGGTAGAATCAGGTGGATCAGAAATTCAAGGCTATCCTAAGCAGTACACAGTAAATTTAAGGTCAGTGTGGGCTATGTGAGACCATATCTCAAAATAATAAAATTACATTAAATTTAATTTAAAAATTAAAAATTATTATTTCTTGGACACATAAAGTTTGAGGTTTTATTTTATTTTATTTTATTTGCTTTGAAAGGTTTTTTTTTGTTTGTTTTTGTTTTTGCTTTTTTGAGACAGGGTTTCTCTGTATAGCTCTGGCTGTCCTAGAGAGGCCAAAACTCACGCATTCCACTCAGGGGAGGGGCCAAAACTCACACATCCCACTCAGGGGAGGGGCCAAAACTCACACATCCCACTCATGGGAGGGACCAAAACTCACACATCCCACTTAGGGAAGGTTCATTGAGCCTGCTACAGGGCTAGTCGCCAGGGTGTGGGGATCCAGGACAGCTTAAGTCAGAGATCAGGTACGGTGCTTGTCAGTGTGCGTGAGATCTCAGGAATCCCACAAGAGAGCTGTGGTTATTTTACTCACCTGGGGCTGAGATGCTGGGCTAAGATACCTTTCCTAAGTCCTGTAAATAATAATAGGCCATCAAAATGGGATTCGAGCCCAAATCTCTTCGTCTTAAGTCTAGTGTTCAGTCCATAATGCATTTGTGGAAGGTGCCAAGGCACTTCAGTGTTTACAGAGATGAAAAGCCTTTCATTTGAAGTTTCTTTTACACGTGTGTTTGTTAATTGAAAACTCACACAATTAATTCATTCTGCTCATGGCTTCCCCTCCAGCATCTCCCCAGAGAGCTTCCTCTCCACTCCCCATCCCTCCACCTCCAAGCCTTTGTTATCTTTGTTTTTATAAAACAAATACAAAAATTAAAAAAAAAAAACAAATAAAAAGAACAAATAAAAGCACAGAAACAGAATCATACACAATAAAAAGACAAAAAACTGAAAAATGTAGTATGTAAACAGTAACACACATGTGCGCACACACACACACACACACACACACACACACACACACCCCAGGCATGGATGGGGCCTGTTATTAGCTGTAGTTTATATACACAGTGAGACTAAATTGGAGAAATTCATTTTTCCTGTTGCTCACTGGAGATAACTTCTCGGTTAGGAACGGAAGCTCATGTCCATTTCCCCTTTTCAGTGATGTGAACCTGTCTGCTGAAGCACATATGAACTCACAGAAACTACGGCACTACATACAGGGCCTGCAGAGGTTCAAAGCACACAGGTTCATTCGAAATTTCAGTGCCCTCAGAAACAGACTCAAGTCCCTGGAGGGGTTACTCCACGTATTACCACTAGGTGGCGCCACCGCACAACGGCTAACTCTCCCAAGGGGTCACGCTTGTGCGGAATGGTTAACCTAAGAGTTAACCAAGCCTAGATCCACACTGGCTTGACCACGCAGTGCTATCGTGACTTGCTAATAAGGGACAAGAGCCAGTCCACCTACTAACCCATATAGTAGACAAAGATTTCTGTATGTCTAGTAACTACTTTCCTTGTTAGAGAGCTTTTGGCAGACCCAACTCTGTCTCTGAATGAATTTTGCTTCTTTGTCCGGAGGCACAGGTACAGAACCAGCGTCTTTCACGAAGCCCTCCCTGCTTCACATCATGGCCTGAGATGGCTGTCAATCAGGGCTGGAGATGGATGATCGGAGGTCATACCTAGGCCAGCCAGGCAGCTTCGAACACTGAGCCCTTTGCCTGTATTTATGGCATCTGTGTCAAGGGCTTGGAGGGCTAGGGAGTTGGAGGGCTGGAGGGGAAGGGAGAGTGGCTGTCTCTCTCACACAGGTGGGACAGAAAGCCTTTTTTCACTGGCCACATGCTTCTAGGATTTTGGAAGCTCCTAGGGAGATGTATAAGGCCAGGAGCCTGAAACCCAGGCCAGTCACCAGGCTGGCTCTGGCCTAGCCTCAGAAGTGCCCATTATTCAGGAGGCCTGATATGGGGAAGAAAAAAAAAAAAAAAGCAGGAAGTCAAAGAGCAAGAGAATGCAGCGGTCCTGCTTATCCCAGCACCATGGGGCTATCTACCTCTAGTGTGACCTGCCCAGAGCTTCTTTAGAGAGCAGGCAATGAGTCACTGAGGCGTCGATGGTCTCAGACTTCTGCTTCCTCTTACATGAGGAAGTCTGACTTACGTCAAAGAGTCAGGAGAGGGGTCAGGGCCTCTCAGGGTCCAAGTGATGAGGTAGTGTGGCATTGCAGGCAGTTCACTCTGAGGAGGGACTTCCAGGGACACCAAGGAGCATGTCTTCCAACCCAGGCCAGACAGCAACCCAGCTGCACTCTGACATGGCTGAGGGCCTAGAGGGCACACAGTGAGTGGGGCTCTTCTGCTTCACTCCTGTGAAGGAGTCACTCCGTCCTCCTTCCCCTCTGCCCAGTCCCGTCTCCCTCCTCCACTCTCCTCATCCCTGCTTTCATCTCCGTGAGGGAGGACCCAGTTCTCCACCAGCACTTGGTCGCTTTTCTTTGCTCCCAAAGCTCAACCAGTCTTAACACAACAGAAGCCGTTAGTAGGAAGGAATATGAGACGCTTGGGAGAGGCCCTGGGCCGTGCGAAAACTATACAGTGCCACCCTGAGCTTTGTGGATTAGAGTTTAAGAGATGCTTCCAAGAGCACACTCCTGTCATCCCAGCATTTGGGAGGCAGAGTCAGGAGAACCCATGGTGGGCTGGAGAGCAGAGCTGTTGCAAAACAAGCAGCAGCACAAAACCAAAGAGATGCCTTTAAAATAGAACTATCTTATGATAGTAAGTAGCCATCTGTGAAGTACCATTTCATTTTTAAAAATCAATGTACTGTGTGTGTGTGTGTGTGTGTGTGTGTGTGATAGAGAGAGAGAGAGAGAGAGAGAGAGAGAGAGAGAGAGAGAGAGAGAGAGAGTATATGTTGGGCGCAGGGGAGGTTTGGCCTGGAGGAGCTGGCATTACACTCAATATGGGTTCTTTTTTCGTTTTGTTTTGTTTTGTTCTATTTTGTTTTTTTCGAGACAGAGCTTCTCTGTGTAGCCCTGGCTGTCCTGGAACTCACTCTGTAGATCAGGCTGGCCTCGAATTCAGAAATCTGCCTGTGTCTGCCTCCCAAGTGCTGGGATCAAAGGCATGCACCACCACTGCCTGGCTCAATATGGGTTCTAAGGACCAAACTCAGGTCCTCTGCAAGAGAAGTATGTTCTCCTAACAGCTGAGCCATCTCTATAGCCCAAGAATTGAATAAAATGTTGCTTTTTAAAAAATGCTGTGGGGTTGGAGAGATGGCTCAGAGAGCCCTGGCTGCTCTTCCAGGGGACCCAGGTTTAATTCCCAGCACCCACATGGCACCTCACAACTGTCTAAAACTCTAGTTCGAGGGGGATCTGACGCCCTCACACAGACATATGTGTAGGCAAAACACCAATGCAGACCAAAACAGAATTGTATTAAAGAATTACTGCTATGTTCAGGAAAAAATAAATCCCTTCTATCCAGCACCTTATGCAGATGCCTAAAGCATCATGGGTACTTTTTGTGTAAGCAGCACAGATTTTACACTAAAACCCCATAGACAACCTCTGTGCATACAGAAATGCTTTAAAAAAAAAAAAAACTTAGTTGAGATTTAAAGAGATTTGAGTGTTTTTACTTGTTTGGTACAATACTAACAACTCGGAGCCCCGTCAGGCTTTCATTTCTAAACTCCAGTCTGTAAAAATGATGTCAGTCCCCAGGTATTATGGTATGTGCCCTTCCACCTTTTACTGGCCAAGTCCTGACCCTGATGTCTTGGAATGTGACTGCACACGGTCCTTTAAAGAGGTCATTACTGACAAAATGAAGTCATATGCGTGGGCTCTAATTCAACTAGCCTGATGACCTTTTAAAAAGAGATTAGGGGACACCACTCGCACATTCGAGTGTGCATGAACATACACACAGACACACAGAGACACACACACACACACAGAGAGAGAGAGAGAGAGAGAGAGAGAGAGAGAGAGAGAGAGAGAATCTTTTGTCTAAAGACACACACAAGCACACACACACAGGGATGGAGAGGGAGAGAGAAAGAGAAAGGGAGGGAGAGAGGGAGAGGGAGAGAAAAAGAGAGAAACTCTATGGAAAAACAGGGAAAATAAAGCCAATTTTAAGCCAAAGCAAGAGGCCTCAGAACAGGCTATCCTTGCTAATTCTGAGTCTCAGACTTGTGGCCTCCAGTGCTGTTTACCAGCTATTTCCCAACTCCAGGTCCTTTGTAATAGCAGCCCTCTGACATTAAGCCACTGAGTTACAAAAAATAAAATAAAATAAAATAAAATAAAATAAAAGGCAGAGGAATAGGGACAGAGGAAATGCAGACCATGTGTCTAAAGGACAGATCCCTTCTCCCAGCACAGTCTGTACCTGTCTCCTTCAAGCAGATATTTGCACCAAAAGAGAGGATGATGGATGTCCAGGCTCCACACACATTCTTTCTATGCTACTGTTGGGTGGCCTCAAAGTGACAATCTTGCTTCTGAGAGCCTCCTGTCTTAAACAGTAATGGCATGTGCTAGACAGACGGTACCCAGGTGGGGACTTAGCTGGGGAAAGATAGATGAAGAGAGAGGCACAGCCTCTGAGCCCAGCTGAGCTCTGCACAAAGTGTGAGGACCAGGTGGAGGTGGCTGGGGTGGGGAGGCTTAGACCGGCCCAGCCAGATGCTGAGGTGACCTCATTGAGCAGTGAGCTCAATGAGGACCCTCAGCCGGAAAACCCCTGTAGGAAGGAAAAAACTGCTGAATGAAGGCAGTAGAAGTCCCTCTTCCTCTGAGGTTTGCCCTAGAGGTCATGCTGACCATGCAGGGGGCTCCCTTAATGGACACTGTTTGAAAGACCGTGCTCCCTAAGTGTATATGTGGGTACCTGTGTGCATGACTGTGTGGAGATCAGAGGTCAACTTCCTTCGTGCACCTTGTCTTTTGAGGCAGGGTCTCCCACTGGGACCTGGTGCTCAAAATTAGGCTAGAGTGACTGACCAGAGATCCCCAGAGATTTTCCCCTGTCTTAACCTCCCCAAACTTGTCATTATGAGCAGGAGCCCCCATGCCTGGCTTCTACCCGAGTGCTGGAGATCAAAGAGCAGTCATCAGGCTTAAGCAGCAAGCCCTGGGCCACCGGGTCATCTCCCCAGCTCCTAACTGGCTTGAAAATGAAGACTTGAGTAGGCATGGTGGTGCTTACCTCTCATCCCAGCACTCAGGAGGCAGAGACAGGAGGATTTCTGTGAATTTGTACATTGTAAGTTCCAGGTCCTCCAGGGATACATAGTGAGGCCCAATCTCAAATAAACAAATCACGTAAGTAGTTGATGCAAAATAGTGGGGTGTTTTGTTGTTCTTTGGGGGGGGGGGGGGTTGGTAATTAATTTGTGTAGATGAGCTAGATTGTCCACACACATAGGAGAAATTTTCTAGGGCAGGTGACAAGTTCTAGAATTCATAACTGTGTGTGTGTATTAGATTCTGAGGCCAAGGAGAAAAATTAATTACTTTAGAGCTCAGTTCCTTGGCATCTGGTGCCCTGCTGGCATTGCAGCCTGCAGGTACTTGGACTTTTCCTGCTATAAACCCTTACTAATTTCAAATTCTAACCAACAAAAGGGAAGGTTCTCCAGAAACCCACTTCCCTACCCTCCCCCACCCCTTACCAGGCTCAGCTAATCTGAATACTTTTATTAACCGGCATGAAGGTTCTTGTTGGTTAAGAACTGGCAGCAGGTGTTTTGAAACAGTCACTATTTTTAATTAACCCTCTTTAAAATAATGAGGCCCACTGGAGAATGTGGATTGACTGATGGAGGCTGAGCCATGGAACGATAGTACTGGGTGGGGGGGGGGGGGCTGTGGGGTCAGGAGCCCCATCAGTCAACACTAAAGAACAGAATGTATCCGCAGGAGCTACGGGAAGGCAGATGAGCAGAAGCCCGAAACTGAGGAAGATGGAGCGGGTGTAGAGAAATCTCCTGGTGCTCAGAAGGATCTGGGTTCCCTACGGTTCTCACTGTGAGGCCCTTTGGGAGGTCTCATGATAAACTTTTCTCTACCAGAGTGGCCTCAGAGAACCTTTATTCCTACCAGTGAAAGAGCCAGATCATACCTTGTTGACGGGTCCTGGAGGGACTCAGGGGCAGAGATTTTAAGTATGCAGTTTTCATCATTCCCTACAGTCCGGGATGGAACAGGCGCGTGTACACTTGCACGTGTGCGAATGAGCAACCTCTTCCCTGTATAGCAGCCGGTGAAAGTCGCAGCCTCCTCATTGCCCGTTCTGAAAATACCAAGTGTTAGGGCTGGGGATACAGCTCAGTGGAGGAGTGCTTCCCTAGGGCTCAAGATGTCTTGAGGTCAATCCCCACATGGCAAGGTTGGGGCGGGGCATGGTTAAGGGGGGAATACAGCTCTGGGGAAGAGCACCTGCCTCGCATGTGTAAGGTTATGGCCCTGTCACTACCACTGACAAGAGGACGATGAGGAAGTGGAAGAAGAGGGGAGAAGAGGATGAAGAGAAGGAAAAGAAGATGATGAAGAGGAAGGGGAGGAAGAAGAAGAGGAAGAGGAAGAGGAAGAGGAAGGGGAGGGAGGAGAAGAGGAGAAGGAATAAATATAAATAGTAATGATAGTGTTGATTTGGAGCTTGAGTACTATGTGCACGGCCCAAGAGGCTGGATGAGATTTCATGGGCATTCCACATTACTAAGAAAGACTATAATGAGACTGTCAACGATGAATGTGTTGGAGCACACCCCACGCTCACTGCTGCTGGGCATGTAAAATGCTGCGGTCACCATGGCTGCTCCTCTCAAAGCGCAAGCACAGAGTTTTCCTGTCACCCCTAGGTATACACACACGTGAAATGAAGACACACTCTGGCACAGCAGCGGTGTACAGATGTTCAGAGTGACACAATTGGCTGTAGCCCAGGGGAGGAAACAAGGTGGATGTCCATCATCAGGTGAACAGATAAACTAAATATAAAATGTGGAAATTTTCCTGAAAAAAGCTGCTACCACAGACCTCCCAACTCTAGTACTGTCGCAGCAGTCACTGCCAGCAAGGCCATCAGGCCATCCCGCCTTCGCCTGCCGATTGTCTGGCAATGAGGCTTGGGCTCTATCATTCTTCTCTGGGTTTTGATAAGTGTGTGTGTGTGTGTGTGTGTGTGTGTGTGTGTGTGTGTGTGTTGGGGTCGGGGAGTCTCATGTATTCCTGGCTGGGCTTGAATTGACTATGCAGACAAGGATGAACAAAATTTATTTGTTAGTTAAAAAATAAACAAGAGTGAACTCACAGATAAAGGAAGCTGCAATAAGGACTAACACCACCAGCCCTGTGCGTGGCCAGGCCTGCCTCTGCTGATGGCTGTCTGCAGCAGGCTATGGCTACCCTGCAGTGCAGCCGGGCCCTCCAGACACAGGCCTCCCTATGGCTGTGCCTGCCTGGCCTGGCTTCACCACTGTAACCAGGGAGGAAAGCTGACGTCTATGGATCAAAGTGTAAAGAAGAGAGGACTTCATGTGGATCGACCATTAAAACGAGACGGAAACATTGTGTGAGGAGGAAAGGAAATGCCTATCAGAACTCACCACAGGTCATAGAAGCCGAGCGTATTCACCTTCAGACAGAAGAGGCGAAGTTTCTATGGAGGAGTCTGCACCGAACTAGAAGGGCAGATGAGTTATGTAAAACAAAACTTGGAACGTGCTTCCCAATTAAAACCAAGGGAGGAGAATGTCCTTGTCCCTCCGACCTTGGACGTGGCTGTGAGCCCAGCAAAGGTCATTTGCAGGCAGGTTGATTTCAGAGACTGTACTCCCCAGGAAACCTCCTTTGCGGTGTGAACACTCATTCTCAGCATTTGAGGAAAGAGAGAGAGATTGTTGCAAAGGCTTGGCAAACGGGGCAGACTGAGCCCAAGTCAGGCCAGGCAGGCTCTGTGGCCTCTGGGCCAAGGAGCCGTTAGTTGTGCCTTTCAAGTTAGGTGGCTGGGAAATTAGAGCTTAGACAAGGTCTGGGTAGTGGCTATGTTTCCGTGACAGGACCAACACGTCTGTCTTCTGTCTTCTATTTGTTGTTGTTGTTGTTGTTGTTGTTGTTAAGAAAAATCCTGAGAATTTCCACATTTAGTCTTGAGCCAGGCCCCATGAGCTATGAGGTGATGTTAAGATCCCAGATCCATCTGAGGCAGACATCAAGGAGCTCGCAGTTGCTGAGTTAATAACCGGCTTTCCAAGTCTCCAAACGCCTCTAAGTGATGATGCTCATCACTTAGGCCTCGACCGGGTCTCCCATTTCCACCTCTCTAAAATACCAGGGTTAAGTCAAGCTTGCTTATCGACACTTTAACTTTTGATATTTCAGACAAGCTCTTCTTCAAGCAATGTTTTTCCTTCAGGTCTGTAAATGCCTTTCTAAAAATAGACTATAAATCTGAGACTCATTAAGCAGACCACTAAAGAGTTCTCTGATGGCTTCCTTGTTTCAGGAAGCCTTGAGTTAATTATTTCCACTCAGGAAAATATCATGTTGGAGTTCAGTCCTGCCCTAGTCCCCAAGTGAGCTCCAGGAAGAAACAAAGGAAAAGCAGTCTCCATGAGTAGAAAGCCAAGGAGGAGTGGACTCCCACTCTCCCCAGAATGAAATTCGACAACTTAGTAGTCAGGTGCCACATAAGGACAACTTGATCTGCCACGGATGACGTGGTTTCATAAGATAACACTGCCCTGCAATGTCATAGAAGCCTTCATATCAGCAATTGCTGTGATGTTCATACAATGACAAACCCAATAGAGATGCATTTCCCCTCCTGTATCCCTATAGTCAGGTGACATGTTACTGTGACCATTGGAATCCTCTGCTTTCCACTCTGGGAAGAGCCAAGTATTCATTCCTCATTAGCTTCTCAGCCATCAAGGCTTTATATAGTTATCTATCATGTAGCAAAATCCTGACAAATTAATAGCTTGATGCAATCATTCGTGATCACCTATGCATCTGCAGGTAGGCTAGGTGATTTGGGGAGCTGAATTTAGGAGGGCTTGCTCTGGACTCTGTCAGCTGCTGAGCTGGAAGCTGGTCTTAGGTTGGATGAGTCCACTCAGCCGTGCAGATTAGCCCATGTTTGCAAATTCTCCTAAAATAGCATTACCAGGCAGGGACCAAGTCCTCCAACATGTGAGCCTGTGTTGGCTGGTTTAGATCCAAACCACAACACTGGCCAACATTTTTCTTTTAATTTGCAGGCTTAGTCCAAGTTCAGACTTTAAAGAAATTCTTTCTGATTGTGCTTCCAAATTCCTAAGAAACTGGAAAAGTACAACACGCTTGTCAGAAGCTTGTAACCTTTTTCATGTGCAGGTCCTCTCTGGGGCACCTGCTGGGCCAGGTCCCTTGTCTCCATTGTCTTAAGCGACCCAGCACAGTGGAGAACCTGGGCTCTGAGCAGAGTGAAGGGCCAGCCCTATATCTCCACTATGAAGCTAGAGAAAGAGAGAGAGCTGTCTTGAACGGAGTTTTCCAGAGAGAGAAAGAAGGGGTGTGTGTTCCAGGGGCACTGAGAATGGAAAATGGATTCTGCTCATGTGGAGAGGGACTGCTTGCCTGAAAGGCAGAGTCCTGGGCTGAGAGGAGTCTGGTTGGCCCTCCTACAAAAACGAACATAATGAAGATATGTGGAGTTGCTGGTAGGTTCAGGGAGAGTGATGGTGTCCAGGTTTGCCTTCTGGGAAGATTCTGTAGCCTTGGGGAGACGCAGGGTCAGGGTGGGAGCCCCTTAGGAGAGTGTTTCCACTCCAAATGGCCCCCACGACTCTCCATCTGCTGATTGCCCTGCCCTCAGGACGTTTTCTAGGCATCTGACCCCTTGGCCTTGTTCCCTCAGTTATTGAGGGTGCGGCTAGGCTAGGTCAGGACCAGGGAGTTTTGTCCTTTCTGCTCTTGGTTGACTTTATAACAGTTTAGCTTTTAAATTTCTGGCTCATTCCAGGTATGATGCCTCCGGCCCTGGGTGAAACTTGGCCTCCCTAACCCTGCATATGACATTCACACTCTGGGAAACAGCCTTTGGGTGTTAGGGAGAACCATTACAAGACCCTGCATCCCAGGCCTTTAGTTTCTGGCTGCTTTCTGTAGACTAGGACTTGGAGCTAATCACCAGGAGCAGGAATAGGGGGCAAGGAGTTTGTTTTGGTTTGTTTTGGTGTTGGTTTTGTTGTTGTTGTTTTGTTTGTTCGTTTTTGTTTTTGTTTTTTCCTGACACATGTGCCGTTTCACTGGGCTTTCGGACTCTCAGCGTTTTCTCACCGTAGTCAGGATATCAAAAGTGTGGTGGGAGGATCTGGGATTAGCTCAGTGAGAGAGCTAGCCCAGCATGCTCAGAACACCAGGTTGGCCCCCTAGTATTCCGTAATCTGCCTGTGGTGGCTCATGCCTTTAATTCTAACACTGGGTGATAGAATCGGGGGGATCAGGTCAAGGCTTGAAGCCAACCTGAGGTAAGTAAGACTAGTCTCACAATAACAGCAATGGAGGAAAGGGAAGAAGGAAGGACAGAAAGAAAAGAAGGTGGTGGGGGAGGGTGAAAGGGGCAGACTTAACACAGGCAAGGCAATAATCGTCTCCCATACCGAGTTCAGAAGGTTGGCATCTTCTGTTTTCACGGTCCACACTTTCCACCGTGTTTGAGACAGGGTCTCCTGTACACTGCTACATATCCCAGGCTGACCGGCCCACCAGGCTGCCGGTTGGTCTTCTGTCTCCTTGACAAACTTGGGAAGAGCGAATCTCAGTTGAGAAAAATGCCTCCATCCGATTGGCCTATAGGCAAGTCTGTCAGACATTTTCTTGGTTAATGATTGATGTGGGAGAGCCTAACCCACCGTGGGCTGTGGTCCTGGGTGAGCAAGCTATGAGGAGTAACCCAGCATGCAGCATTCCTCCCCAGCCTCTGCTTCAGTTCCTGCCTCCAGGTTCCTGCCCTGAAATAAACCCTTTCCTCTTCAAGTTGTTTTGGTCATGATCTTTATGCCAGGCGAGTCTTCTGTCTTCACCTCACATCTCTCTGTAGGAGTGCTGAGATTATAGATGTGTCTCCTGCATCCAGCTGTACTTGGTTCCGTGTATCCAAATTCTGGTCCTTGTGCCTACATGTCAAGCACTTTATTCATTGAGCCATCTCCCCAGCCCTAGTTTTTATTTTATTTCATTTTCTTTTATTTCATTCTATTTAATGTATGAGTGTTTTGTCTGCATTTTTGTCTGTGTATCTGTCTGTATTTGTATGGGTCTGCTGCCCTCAGAAGCCAGATTCCCCAGATTCCCCTGGACTTACAAGTGGTTTTGAGCCTCCTTGGGGATGCTAGGAATACAACCAGGTCCTTTGCAAGAACAGTAAGTGCTCTTAACCATTGAACCATCTCTCCAGGCACCACCACCTCCCAGTATTTCTTGAAAGAGACAAACTCAATAGTAACTTCTTAGACTCCATTACAAGTAACAAGGTCACCAACTCTTCTTACAGAGATTTGGCAGCTTGTGGTCGCCGCATAAGGAAAAGCTCAAATCATGATGGTGGTCATTCCGAAAGACCTCAACAGCCAGTTTGAAAGGGCTCTTGTCTTAAATTCTTTTCTCATTTCTGATAAAATATTCCGGGGGAGGGGGGAGAAGTCTTAAGAAAGAAAGAGTCTGGTGTAGGGCAGTGGTCTGTTCAGGCAACCTAGGCTCGGTCGAGTAATAGGTCTGAACCCTGGTGACCCAGTTGGCAATATCTTTGCCTGCAAGGGACGGAAGGTGTTTGACCAGAACTCCTGAGTCTTTGGCCCCTCTTTCAGTCACAACCTCTCACAGCTGCCCCTGCAAGAGATGTGTGCTCTGTCAGGTTCTAGCTGGACTCTACCCCCAGCCATCTCACCTCAGCCAGGCACACCCTGCCCCACAGACAGATAGCCATGCCTCTCATAATATAAGGGGTGGTTTGCCCCTCCTCTCTCTCTTGCCCTCTTCCTCGCCTCTCTTGCTCTTTGTCCCCTGTCTCCCTCTTTTCTCTCCTGCCTTCTTGCCTTCTTCCTCTTCTCTTGCTCTTTGTTCTCTTCTTGCTCTCCTCTCTTTCTTTCTTTCTTTCTTTCTTTCTTTCTTTCTTTCTTTCTTTTCTTTTCTTTCTTTCTCTTCTCTCTCTCCTTCTCTTCTCCTCTCCTTCCTCTCCTTTCATTCTCTCTACATGACCAGCCTATTTATTCTTTCCTATAATAAAATATCTCACTCTTGCATTGCCTCCTTTTAACTAACTAACATGCCATGCAGCCATAGGCAGCAGCAGCAGACAGCCCCAGGCCCCAGCAGCAGAGAGAGACTCGGGTATCAGTGGCAGAGAGCACCAGGCTGCAGGAGAGAGACCCGGGTCCCACAGTCTGGGGCTAGAGAGATGGCTCAGTGGTTAAGAGCACTGGCTGTTCTTCCAGAGGTCTTGAGTTCAATTGCCAGCAACCACATAGTGGCTCACAAACATCTGTAATGGAATCAGGTACCCTCTTCTGGTGTGTCTGAAGAGAGTGATGGTATACTTATATACATAAAATAAATAAATAATTAAAAAGGAAAGAAAGAAAGAAGGAAGGTAGGAAAGAGAAAAAGAAAGAAAGAAAGAAAGAAAGAAAGAAAGAAAGGAAGAAAGGAAGAAAGAAAGAAAGGAAGAAAGGAAGAAAGAAAGAAAGAAAGAAAGAAAGAAAGGAAGAAAGAAAGAAAGAAAGAAAGAAAGACAGAAAGAAAGGGTCTATCTTGGCTCACAGTTCAAGGGCACAGTCTGTCATGGTGGGGAAGCCACAGTGGTTGGAGCTTGGAGCAGCTGGTTATGTGGCATCCACACTCAGGAAGCAGGAAGCTCTGATACGCACTGCTCTCAGCTTCCCCTCTTCATTTGTACAATCTAGGATCCCAGCCAGGGAATGGTTCCTCCACGGTAGGCTGGTCTTCCCACCTCAATGAAATCAAGATAGCTGCTCAGGCATACCCACATGTCTGTCTCCCAATAATGTTACATTGTGTCAAGTCCTCAACACTGTACATTACAGCTCTCAACAGCCAAAGGTGGGAGATTTGAGCACCAGGATGAGCAATGTTAGCAATAGTACTGAACAAACAAAAAACAACAAGACCACAAAGGCCCGCAAGACAAAACAAAAAACTCTCACAGACCTGCATGATCAAAGAGCAAATTTTGACTGTAAACCACATTTTTTTTTTGAAATGCCATTTTGATGTATTTTGTATAGATGTGCATGAGTGTGGGAACATGGCATGGTGAGTGGGGGTCAGAGAACAATTTGTGGGAGTCAGTTCTCTCCTTCTACTATATGAGTCTTAGGGAACTGAAAACTTAGGCCATCAGGCTTGGTAAGGGAAGCACCCTGACTCACTGAACCATCTTGCTGGCCCTTAAATATATA
>JADRCD010188143.1:0-13847 GCA_019843815.1 Montemys delectorum
CCCCCCCCCAAGGGGTTGCGACCCACAGGTTGAGAATCGCCACCCCAGAGTCTCTCATATACCCAGCATAGTAGAAGAACTCTATTCTGTTCTAGTCTGTTATAGCAACACGGACAAGCAGGAGAATGTATCCACCAGCCCAGAAAGCTCCCTCGAAACCAGGACAGAAATAAAACGAGCTGCTTTATTTAAAGCAGCACCCGTGTCAGTATCTTGCAGATAACTCCTTTTCTTTCCAGATGCCAACAAACCCCGTTTCTGAGCAAGAGCGTATTTTTACTCTTTAATATGAGGAATTATAATTAATGGGCAGTCCACTCAGTGTCACTTGGAGATGTTTTCTTCTGGAACAATCAGACACTTTCTCCGGCAAGGACTCCAAAGCCTGACAGCCAGCAGCAGCAACACGGTTGCAGAAAAAAATGGGCAAAGCGAAGAAGTGGCCAGGAGCTGAGAGCTTGGGATTTGGGGGGTAGCATCACTTGGAGCTAGTAGGGGTGGGGATGCAGCTCAGTGGGCACAGAGCAATCCCTAGCAACCCATACACCAAGCCTGTGACCCCAGCACTAAGGCAGAGGCCAGGCAGGCGATCACAAGTTCAAAGTCACTGACTTGCTCCATACTGTTTGTGGGTATCATGAGCTGCAGGGACTGAGGTTGCAGGGAAAGAAGGGAGAAGGGTGGATTTCCCAGAGCTGAGCAGATCAGCCCTGTTTACCTTCCTACTTCTCTTTTCTTTCCTTCCTGCCCTCCCCTTCCCCTCTCCTTTTCCTTCCTCCCTTCCCTTTCCCACCCTCCCTTTCTCCTTTCTGCCTTTGGGCTCCTTTCTCCATCACTTGAAACACACTGAGGGCCTGTGCTCTGCAGAAAACTGCAATGCCCCAGATGCATAAGAGAAGGCCTCTCTGCACCTTCTCTCCAGTGGGGACAGACAGACGGACAGACAGACGACAAAGAAGGCAAAGGCGTGATCTCTCAAGAGTTAAGAGGCTGCAGGTGATAACAGAAAAGCATTTGGCCAATGATCTGGGGTAGGACTGGGGAGGTGGGGGAGGATTAGCACAGACTCTTTGTTTCTAGCAACCTAGTGGACTTATCGGCCTCGGAGGAAAGGCAGGAATTCAAGGAGGAATGAGTCTCCAGGCAGAACCATAGAGCTACAAGCCACTTACATCTGGGTAAGTGAGAGAAGCCACAGGACCCCGTGTGGCAGGAAGAACTTGGCCTTGGGAGGCACTGTGGGCCTCGTGAGAAACTGGGATATTTTGGAGATTCTAAGCCACTGGGGATTTTTGAGTGTAAGTCTGTGGTGATGTTAAAACGTGGCCATCCAGAGGCAGAGCTTTGCCCCTCTCTCCAGAATGAGGGCCAGAATACAGCAGATACAACTCTGCCTGGCTGCCAAAGAGAGATCACAAAGGCCACCGACCTCTGGTAGAGCTGCCCTGGAGCCTCACCAGCCACTAGAAAGAGAACAGGCTGCCCTGTAAGGCCTGCCGTGATCACAGATTCAGGAGCCTCCTACTCAAGGTTAGTGGTGCCAGGCACTTCGCTAGGCCTGTGTCTGTACTGAACATGAAGTGCCTATAGTGGAGAGATTCTGACAAATTTTTAGGACAATCACTCGGTTTAAGGGATGGAAGGTAAAACATGAAGGAAAGCCAAGAAGCTGTCAGAATAAGTCAGGCAAGACAGGACAGTGCCCCGGTCCAGAGTAGTAGAAGGTACAAGTGATAAGTAACTGTACTATCTATATATAAATAGCATCCGTGTCTAGGTGGACAGGAGGGTTTGCTGACTGAGCAGAGGTGGAGGGATCCACTTTTCTTCGGGATCCTCGTCTTTCCTTAGCATTCTAGTTTACAGATTTATCTCCCTTGCACTGCAAAGATTCCAGAAGGTGGGCCAGCAAGGTGGCTCAGAGGGTCAATAGATGTTTGCTGCCATGCCCAAAGACCTGAGTTCCATTCCCAGCACTCACGAGATGAAAAGAAAGAAGTGACGCCCAAAGACTTTCCCCCTGAGCTCCACATTCTGCAGCACATCCACACACACACACATGCACACAAAATAACTAGTAAAACAAACAAACAAATAAGTTTGATTTGTTTGAAGAGAGAAACAATGTAGCGACTTTGCCTCAGTTTCCATTTACAGATGTCAATCTAGCCTGAGATCACAGAATAATTTAGAAGCAGTTTGACACTGAGACCACTTTGCTCCCATCCGATTGAGAGAGGACAATGCCATCCAGGAGGGCAAGACCCAGGGCCAGTTCCTCAAAAAAGAGGGAAACAATTGAGATACTAAATTGCTCTTAATGAGCTATCTCATCCTTTCTATTCAAACTGTTCCTGAGTAACAAAAATCAACAATGCCAGCTTGTTTACAGAGACCACAGAGCACTTCTCTATTGTCTCTGGCACCTCTGTCTCCTCCAGCTCTTTTTTCCCTCCCACCAGAAGGCTATTCATCTCTTAATGCTCAGATCAAGCTCTGTCCCCTCCGTGAAGTGCATTTTCTGACCATCTTTAACCCCATTCTCCGCTAAACTTTTTCAACAGCTAGCTCGTGCCCCCCCTCATTGTGCAGCCAGCTGCTGGGTGTCACAGAACAGCTATGCCGAGTATTAATTGTTACAAATAACACAATACTTTATCAACCCAGGGACTCCATAAACTCAATCAAAATCAAGTTCACTGAAGTTGACTCTTTGCTAGTTGAACATGCCTGTGATAAAGAAAAATACATCTGTGTGGTTAAGGTTTGCATGTGAAATGCCCGCTCTCCACACTCATGGTTTAAATTACCCCTGCCCCAATTGGTGGCAATGTTTTCATAAGTTGTAAACCATTAGGAGTCAGTCAGGGGCTACTAGAGAGCAAGCTTTGAGAGCCACATTCAGGCTCTCTGCTTCTTGATTTGCTATTGAGTGAAGAATCTCGGCCACACACTGCAACTTCTGTTAACTGAGTCACTTTCCATGCCTTCCCCCACTGAAATCATGAGCTGAAATAAATGGTTCCTCCCTTACATTGTGTCTGTAAGGAACTGTGGCCATGGCTAACACTACCTGTTATTCCGGGTCCAACAATTAGGTTCAGTCAATCTACATCCATGAAAGAAAAGTAAAGACTGGGATTCGGAAGTGGTAGAGATGCAGGTTTCTTTAAGCTCAAAATTTGCCTCGTATTGAATATAGCAACTTAAATTTCTCAGACCCCATCTCTCAGGGATGACCATGTACAAAGAACAGCAGACAGCCACACAACACAGAAAGTCAGTATGGAGAGATGGCTGGAGAGATGGCGCAGTGGTTAGTAGCACTTGCTGCTCTTGCAGGTGACTTCAGTGCTATCCCAGCACCCAATCTGGCAGCTCAAAATCCCCTATAACTTCAATTTCAGGGCAATTTATTGTCATCATCCTGCCTCTGTGGACTCTGCACCCACATACGCATATACACTCTCACACACACATAAGTAAAATAAATACCTTTAAAAGACAGTTAATATATAAAAGGCGGTGATCTAACCATGATTATTTCTAAAGTGCTAAGATCAATATTTTCCTATGATCCGTAAGATATGACATACAGAAGGAATTTTGAAAGACTCATTGTTTCAAGATAACATAGAACATTGAGAGTTGAATTCTAATGGATTAGAGAAGTTAAACAGTCACAATATTAAAATAAAAACCAACCCCACAGATTTCATACTGTCGTATAGAGACTATTTCATTACACACAATGTGGAACTGGCAGGTGAGATTCTGGCACACACATTGTGGACATCTTCACCTTCACAATTACCCTGCCCTCTTTATCACATGAGGCATTACCCCTGGCTTCATTACCCAAGAACAGAACCTGGAGAGTCATGGATGTATCAGGCTCATTTTGACTCCAGCCTAGTGCCTGGCATTTAGAAGTCTGCTGTGTGATACTGAACTGTTGTTAAATAAAGCAGAACAGTTAGATAAATTTGGCAGCCCATTGGATATGTTGCAGAATCCAACCACGAGATAGCTGGAAATATGTGTGTGTGTGTGTGTGTGTGTGTGTGTGTGTGTGTCCATGTGTATAAATTGCAATGTGTATTGAGAGAATATAATATTATTGGGTATTTGTGTCTAGACAATAATATTACATTTTTCAAAGCAAAAGAATCTAGACTGTACACTTAGGCAAACATTCATGGCTGAAAGGAAAAAATAATAACATAATAGGAAAGCCAATAACAAACCAGACAAACGATTTAAACACACACAGTAGCTGGATGAATTTCTGCATAAAGTAGAATGATTGAAGCTATACAATAATGAGAACAGAGGCTGGAGCAATGGCTCAGCAGTTAGGAGCACTAGCTGCTCATGCAGAGGACCTGGGTTCAAATCCCATTACCCACATGAAGTGACTCAAAACTGCCTGTAACAAGCTCCAGGGAATTTGATGTCTTCTTCTGATATGGCAGATTTGCCCAGACATAGACACACCTAAATACACACACACACACACACTCAAAATAAAATAAAAAATATTTTAAAAGAATAACAGTCATTTAAAGATGAGAGCAGGCTGTAAGACTCCATGTAAATAAAATTTAAAAACTCGCAAAAGAAATGACGGTCAGGACTGTGTTTCCCTGTGAGAACAACTGGAACTGCTGGGCTGAGAGGATTCTAGGGAACAAGAACATTCCATGCATATGTCACATGATAACTATCCACTCCTGCCATTTTTCTTTGCAAGAATTACATTCCAAAAAAGACATAAGGAGGCTAGAAGGTGAGAGCAGACTCCCAAAAGATTGCCTCTGACCTCTATGTGTTCATGTTCCCATATACACACCGGGCACACTCAAAAACAATAAACAATTTTTAAATGAGCCAATGAAACGCCGCTTAAACTACATATACATTTTAAAAGTAAATAGAAAAATAACATGTTTTTCTATAACTTGTTCAAATATCGATAGTGTTATTTATCCTCCTCCTTCCCTCTGGCTTACTTCCCTTGCCAGGTAACCCCTCTTCAGCCCCCTACTCCTCATCATAGTAGACATGTCCTACTATCCCTCTAGCTAAAGCTCCCTCCCCTTCCTCTTTCCATGGTCCCTTTCCTTGTACTTTTTGAAAGATCTAGAATGACCTAGGAGAGAAACTTCTGGGCATATCTGTGAAGGAGTTTCTAAATTGATTGGAATGTAAAGCCCAATCGTAACGGTGGGTTGCATTCTTGGCCTAAAGTCCTGGAGTAAGCAGAAATAAGAAATCGAGCTGAGCCCCAAGCATCTCTCTGCTTTCTGACTGTGGATACAGTGTGACCAGCCGCCTCACGCTCCTGCTGCCATGTCTTCCCCGCCATGATGGACTGACTGTGTCCCCTCAGACTATGAGCCAAAATAAACCCTTCTTTCCTTAAGTTGCTTTTATCAGTCATTTTATCACAAAATTCAGTAACAAATACAGATTCTCATCTTGTTTGCGGGGCATAAATCCCTCCATGGGTTCGAAGACACAAAGTGAGTAGAATATAAGCTATGAACCGCAAAGGGCAAGTCCTGCCTGGTCCGTCACCAAACCTTCCAAACTCAAGTAGAACAGCCTAGCATCACACAGCTTCCTCTTTCATTCTCTCTCTCTCTCTCTCTCTCTCTCTCTCTCTCTCTCTCTCTCTCTCACACACACACACACACACACACACACACACACACACACACATCTTTGCTTTCCTTCTTCAGACATTTACTCCTCTCTAGTATTTTCCTTTTGTTCTTTCTGGTAACAAACTATCCTAATGATACATTGCATTTACTGTTATTTCTCTGAAGAGAAACGTCTCCTCCAGAAGTCACCTTCCTTGAAGCTTTTCTCATCTATAACAGTATGATACTTCCTCTTTATGAGACAGGAGAACTATTTTCTCTTGATGTTGGTTTCACATAAACTGAAGTAAATATTATTGTGCCCGCTATAGACAGAACGAACGCAAGGAGAAAAAACGTATTTTGTGCCTGAAATACCGATTTGCCAGAGTATTTTCATAAGAACTTCAAATGTAATACAAAGTATTGGATAATTCTGAAACAAATAGACTGCACTGCATTCCACGAAAGCAAAGAGGGTGAAATAAAAAGGACCAGGGACCATGCTCAGAAGCCACCACTGGTTGAGAGAGAGAGATAGCAGGCAGGCTCGGCAATCACATTCCAACTAAAACAAGGGCAACTTTTAGAGCTGAAAACAAAACGAAAACTTCTCAGCTTAGCACAGATAAAAGTTAAAGGTGAAATGGTGCATGGCTAGGGAGGTATTTCAGTAAATAAACTGCTTGGCATGCCAGCATGGAGACTTGAGTGTGGACCCCCAGCACCCACATAAAAGCTGGGTATGAAGGGTCATATCTGTGTCTTAATGGCCTATCTATTTTGTGATCAAATAGTTGGACAAAACAATAAGGGGAGAAAGAGGTTATTATGGCTCACAATTCTAGGTCACAGTCCACCACAGCAGGGCAGTCAAGATGGCAAGTTTGTGAAACATCTAGTCACATCCACAGTCAGGGGCAGAGAGAGTGAATGCCTATCTGCTAGTTCTCAGATCACTTTCTTTTTTCTTTCTTTCTTTTTTTTTTTTTCTATAAAGTCCAAGACCCAAACCCAGGGAATGGTGCCGTCCACAGTAGGCCAAGTCTTCCCATATCAGTTAACACAATCAAGAAAATTCCCCACAGACTTGTCCACAAACCAGCTTAATCTGTACAATCTCATTGAGACTCCTTCCCTGGTGATTCTAGAGTGTGTCAAGTTGACATCTAAAACTAACTATCACAGCATTAAGTCTGAGCCTAGATAGAGAGGTGGGGGTGGGGGTGGGGGGATTAAGGAAAGGGGAGGTAGAAACAGGTAGACTTGACTGTCAGCAGGTTTATCTGGAACAGTGAGCTCCAGGTTCAATGAGAGACCCTGTCACAAAAAAAAAACAAAAAAAAAAAACAAAAAAAAAAAAAAAAACAACAACAACAACAACAACAAAAAAACCCAAAAAACAAAAAACAAAAAACCCCAAAAAACAAAAAACTGAGATGGAGAATGATCCAGAAAGACACTGAACATTGGTATCTGGCCAGCGCGTGCACGCGCACACACATACACACACACACACACACACACACACACACCACACACACACACACACACCCCTAAAATATGGCTCTCAGGAATGCATTCCTGACACTCTGAGCTAAGCTCCTACTTTGTGGGAGTGACGAGCCCATTTACAAACTGCATAGTTAGCAATGCCCAGGTCTTAATTTGCCAGATTTATTGAATGCCATTCCAGATAGGAAAATCAAATGTGTATCCACAGAGTTGAGGATTGCTTGGTGCACAGGTCTCCTCAAGATGACAAGCACTGATCTAAGTCATCAGTTAGCCTTCCGGTGTCCAACCACTGATGACTTACCACTGTAGTGGTAGTAAGGTGACATCACTGGAATCTCAAGAGATTTCCACTGAACCCCAACTTTGTTATAACACCCGAATTGAGCAATCTCCACACCTATGCCTGACATTATAGTAACTGGCTGTGAACACTTCCTATTCTCACTGTCCCCTGGGATGGCATCACCAGCCAGGTGTCATAGTCTTAATTCATCTGGTTTGTGTCCTATTTTCCTTTCTGTTGCGATAAACACCATGACCAAATGCAACTTGGAAAGAAAAGAGTTTACTTCAGTTTACATAGCCAGGTCACAGTCCATCACTGAGTGAAGTCAGGGCAGGACTCAAACAAGAACCAAGGCAGAAAACACGGAGGAAGATGCTTTTTATACAGCCCAGGAGCATCTGCTTAGGGAATGGTGCCACCCATAGTGGGCTGGGCATTCCCATACAAATCAACAATAAAGACAGTCTCTCACAGACATGACCACAGGCCAATCTGATGGAGGCAGTTCCTCAGCTGAGGTTCCTTCTTGCCAAGTAACTCTAGGTTGTGTCAGGTTGACAAAAAACTAACCAGAATATCTTTCCTCTATTGAGGTCATTATAGTATTTTGCCACACTGTTTCACTATAAATCTGTTACAATAACTATAAAGAGATCATCTGAGTTCATATGTATATTTCAACTCAATCTGCAGCATGGCCTCCAGAGGCAAACAACCTGGAAAGTCGTAGGGCCAAGAGAAGCCACTTGGAAACATAAAGTGCAAAGCACAGGAAATAAAATTGCCCAACCCCCCCCCACACACACACACACACACACACTGACAGGATCAGCACGGCAGCATTGAAGCCCAGGGCCAACCTGATTTGTAGAGTGCAAATTGGCATCACACGTTTGTTCGGAGTTCATCTTTCTAGTTTTTAGCCACCAGGAGAATGTCACAAAGACTCATTTGAAACTGAGAAAACTGGAGAGGAAAGAAAAAAAAATCCTTCTCTCCCTAATAATCTCTAAGGGCATCCGTCACGCAGCAAGACCTACAGTATTTCCGTGGCCAAAAAATGCACGGTATTGATCGGCTATTACTGAACAAGCTAAGCAGATTAAATGGCTCTTCCACTCATTCCTCAGAATCCCATTTAATTGTCTCAGCTGTAATATTCTACTGAATACCGGGGGAGGGGGAGAAATCAATGATTTTAGAGATCTCCCCTACTAAGCCTAAGTGGCTGTGTTGTTCCTGACTCTGCCACCAAAGAACCGAGTCCTCATCATCTGCCTCCAACGTGCACCTGTGCATGGCTTCCAGCAGAGAATAGATTCAAGTGCAGAAGAGAAGGGGAAGATGGAGGAAGAGGGAAGAAGAAAGACAAAAGGGAGAGATGAAATAAGGGAAGGAAGAATGAAAGGAGGGAAAGGGAAGGGGAGGAAGAGATGGAGGGAAAGAGAAAAGATAGAGGAAGAAAGGGAGGGAGAGAAACGGGGAGAGGTTTTCCACATCTGTGTTTCAAGCACCCCACATTGGTTATGTGGGCCTAGACTCCACAGATCCATGAGGAAGGAAGCCCTGTCTTTGAGGAGGGGTGTGGAAGCACACACATGGGATAGAGTGCCCATCCATCTTCACCAGAGGCTCTACTTGGAGATAGCACTCTCTCAGTGAAGGATTGCCTCAAACCTGTTCTCACTCATTTTCCGTGCTTCACAGTAGAAGCAGGTCCAGGGTGGGTACCAACTCCAACTCCAGGCACGCAGCAGGTGCTCTCTAGGAAAGGAACCATGAATACCCTACAAGTTGCGATATCGTCAAGAGCCATTAGCATAGTTCCCACAGGCTTGTCCAGCTCAGCTGACTGGGGACAATGGGTAGTATGGAAGGTGAGTTTGCCAGATGGAGACTTGAAACTGAAGCCCTCATGGCCTCAGTAACACAATACCTTGCCAGGACAGACACAGCTCCATGGTTCTGGCCTAGTCTGAGGTCAGAAATTCAAGCCTAGAATAGAAACAGGACCTGGGGTAATACAACTTTAGAGTCCCTGCCTCCTTCCTGCTTCATCCTGCACTATGCTGCTTGCTCCTGTAACTGCCCTTTCAGAGCAATGATTGATGTCATCCACATCCAAGATGTGGGGGATCCTGGGGGGATGGGTAGTGAGGACTCTCATGCTGATGAACTGCTGGGCCAGGCGAAGAACTGGAGGGGAGCAGTGAACAGAAAGATGGAAGAGCTGCCAACTCTCCCCCATGGGCCACCGGGCATGAGAGGAACAAATGGATACAAGCAGGCCAAGCCAGCTTCTTTGGTTGTGAAGTGCAGGGATCACTAGAGGCAGAAGTGGCTCTCCTGCAATACCTGGGCCACATGGAAACTCATACACAGGAAGCCACCCCTTGGGAGGCAGCACTGGAAGTTTCTATGCATAAAGCGAATATTCTGAACACTCAGGTTCATCCCTGGATGGTAGCCTCCAGTCCAGGATGACAACAGCTATAAGATCTCCTTACTTTCTGGCTTCCAACTGTAGAAGGTACTGAAGGGGATCAGAGAGATGGTGTGTTTCCCACCCATTCACTCCAGCTGTAGTCAAGGCCAACTTCCTCAACCCATAGCTCAACAGCAATGACCTGAGCCCTACTACACACTGTTAGTGTTCCCCAGGTCTAACCTGGTCCCCCTTTCCTTCCACTTCAGGCAAACCTTAATGACCCCTCTCTACTGCTGTGTCCATTGGGCTGGTTCCCTTGATCCTGATAAAACACCGATGATATATAGTAACGTCATTAATTCCTTTCAAGATTTCTTCAAACATCCAATAGAGGCAGTTATGATGTCTTGCCAAGATTTGAGTTGTTCAGCACTGGGGAAGAACAATGTTGGCTTTCAGAGTTTATGCCTTGAAGTTAGTCAGGTCTTACTGCAAAACCTGCTCTAAGTCATTCACTGAACACTCACACCTTTAATAGGTATCCAGTGCTAACTCAATACCTCTGCCAGTCCCTGGACATTCAGAAGGAAGAACAGATGGCCGCTCACTACAATGGTGCGTTAATTCTTCCCTGGCGTGTGAGTGTCCTTCCATGGGAGCGCAGCTGTGAGGCACCTGAGCTGCCCTTGTGCGTACAGGTTCTGGTGATCGGCAGAGAATCCAATCAGTGAAGGAAGCTCTTCATGCTTAAGTTGCTTCTGTCAGGCATTAGGTCCAAAGTGACTAAAGAGTACCCACACATGAGCAGACTCTATCTGCAGAGATGATTCCCCAACACCTCCAATTCTGGGAGATGCTTAGCCTCCATTTCCTTGAAAGCCAGTTTGCCATCACATGTAGAAAGAGCTGGGAAAGCGCCGCCTGGGGAGCTCATCCCTGGGCTTCCAAACATGTGCATGGAGATTGATAACAGACCTGGACATATCTGATACGGACCAGATGATGAGCTCAGAAGGCTGCTGACTGCTCTGGTACCCGCCGGGATGGTTGAGGTAACAACTAACTACCCACCACCCTACAGGCTCGGGCGTCCCTTGAGTTTCATATTTGATTGCAGTAAGGTTTCAGTGTCAACATGAGAGCTGTCATCCTGGTGACTTTCAAGGAGCACAGTACAATACTGAAGGCTGCAGGGTGGGGTGATGGACCCTGCATCCCTAGGATAGCGGGTCTCAACCTTTCTCATGCTTCAACCCTTTACTACAATTCCTCAGGGTATGGTGACCGACAACCACAGAACCATTTTTGTTGTTATTTCCATAACTGTAATTTTGCTACTGCTATGAATCGTAATGTCAATACTTTTGGAGATGGCGGTTTGCCAAAGGGGTCATGACTCACTATCCTAGGGTATCTGCCACCTCTGAGGCTTGATACCCATTAACCGTAGACACCCACTGATGAGGACAGCAAGGAAGGAAAGAGGAACAGCAGAAATAGAGATGCTCCTCCATCTGGGACCTCCAAGTAGGGAGTCAAAAATCCAGTCCCTTTTCCTATAGATTGTCTGACCTAGGGCATCGTGTTAGGGACAGAAGAGAATGAACTGAGAATGCTGGGTATCCTTCACTTGTATGAGGACCTGAGTCTAATCCCCAGACTCAGGTTTAAAACCAAAAGGTGGGGTACAGGGCATGTGCTATAATCCTGTACTGGCATTGTGGTCAGTCTTGTGGTTCAGCAAGTCAGCCTAGCACATACCACACATATACATACACACACACACACACACGTGTATATTTACATATATACATATATACATACACATAGGCACATAAATACACATATAGACACATGCACTCCTAAATGTGCACACCTGCACACATACACATGCCTGCACATATAAATATATACATATATACACAGGCACATAAACATATATGTATATACATAGAAGTATACATAAATACATATGTACACACATACTCCTCAACATGCACATACATATACATATACTCATGCAAAAATATATATACATATATAAACAAATGCACATGTATCCATGTACATATACATACGTACACGCATATTCATATACATACATATACACACATGCACGTACATTCATACACACATATACATATATGCACATTCAGATGCATGAATACACATATATACAACATGAATACATACATATATACATACACACACATATATACATACATGCAAATACATGTATACACACATTCATACATGCCTACACATAGATATATACACGTGCACATACATATGTATATACATACGCATATGCATAAGAGAAAATAAACTGACTCAGGGAGCAGTAAAATGACACCAGGTCAGGCATCCACCTCTGGATACACTGACTAAGCCTTGGGGTCAAGGTGAAGAAGCCTGGGGCTGAGGTCCTGAGCCTGACACCAGTTTGTAGAACAGTGGCCGGGAGGGTGTGCTATGGCCCCTCTGAGGCCTGCTGCCCTTAAGGACCTGCCTTTAACTTCCCACATCTCTCTTGTGGGTATGAACAGGCCCCTGCTTCCCCAGCTAAGGTGCTCAATACAAGTTAGCACATGGCTCATGAGTCCCTAGCACCTAGGTATCATCAAAGAAAAACGCATTCATCAAACCACTTGAGACTCACACGGAGAAGAAAAGTGGGCAAAACAGCATCATGGAGAACAACTCCATGACAGCATCAGAGGACCCCAGGAAGTCAGTGTGCAATGACAGTCAGTGTGAGGGACGGTCAGTCCTCTGCAGGGCAGGACACTGAAAGGCCGGGAGCCTGTCTGATGGTTGCCAGGCTGGCAAGTCCTTGGGATGGCCCTGTAGGACCATGGGGACCACTGAGACAGCTGCTCCTGCAAGGACCACGGAGTTGGGATCTAGCAAAATGTTCCTTTAAGTCTCCCTTACGATGGAAGGCTGGTGCCACATTCTGGGTCTTCCGCAGCCTGTTTACAAATGGAAAAAAAATGTCTTTGTGGGGCTGTCTGCTGTTGTCTGCATCTGAGATATCACTTCCTTGAAGTTCCGCCCTTGAGATGGAGAGCAAGTAATTACAGCCAACCATGGAGACATTGTAAAGGGCACCCATGCCAGGAACATGATGGGGCCCCAGTTCACTCCCAACCCACAAACAGCGTCTCCAGCACTGTGACATCACAGGCTCCAGCAAGTGAGAACTGGGAGAAAGGGATGCCTGGAAGCCAACGCTCTTATTCTTAACCTTATGAAGGCAGGTGGATCTGCAGCTACATTACAGTGACCATGGAGGAGAAAGGCTTTCAAGGTTCAATGCTGTGAAAGTTCTGCTAACAACCTCTGAGGAGAACAGGCTCTCACCCACTGGTCTTCCAGGTCCCTAAACAATTAAGGTTTGATCCTGGGAAACACTGCTTAACACTAGAAACTATGCTTAGCACATGCCTGTCTCCTGGGGAGCCCTCGACTGGCTGGCTGTCCCTCCGACCCTTTCAAATAAATTGCTACCTGCACGCACCTGACTCAGACCCTTGCCTTCCAGCTCCCTGCTGCCCCCCCCACCCAATCCCTAGAAGCTCTGCTCTTTAAAGCCTCAGACTGCAAGAACGCCACCAATTTTAGTCACCTCCTGGCTTACAAAATAGGAATCCACAGGGAGGAGAGACCCTGTAGACTGACCATGCAAAATTGAGCAAATGAGCACATGGCTAGACCTGGGAAAAACCACACTGTGGGGCAGACACAGCCCCACAGAGAACGGTTTTAGGAAATCCTCCCCAGTCCAGGGTAAACATCTGTTCTTCTGGCCTCCAAATCTCCTTCCTTAAAAGTGCAGACATACAGGGGATGCAGCTCAGTTGACAGGTGCTCACCTAGCACGCACGGAGGCCTGAGTTTCATTCTTCGTGTGTTTTATAAAGAAAGAAAAAGGAGCCAGAAATATGTATGGTGGAGGCCAGGTATG
>JADRCD010188147.1:0-23929 GCA_019843815.1 Montemys delectorum
CATGTGCACATGTGTGCTGTGTGAGGTTAGCAGGCTCCCATGAGTCATGTGCACATGTGTGCTGTGTGAGGTTAGCAGGCTCCCATGAGTCATGTGCACATGTGTGCTGGATGACGTTAGCAGGCTCCCATCTAGACAGGGTCCTTACACCCCCTGCCTCAGCCCACACCCTTTGGTCTTTCTGCTTAGTGAGTGCTTGTTGGGAAAGACTGACTATAAGATGGTAACATGCTCTACAGAGATTAAAGTAGTCTGCTGAAAACAACCAAGGCCTCCACCTCAAAACTGAAACTAAAGCTCTCTGGTTTCTGTCTTTTCTTTGTTCCCTTAGATTGCTGACAGAATTGGAGACTCCTTCCTGGTGGCCTTTTGGCTCTAAGTTTTGGAAGATGCCGGCAGAAGTAAAGCTCAAGGATGGTGTCTCTCTAGACACTTGTGAGCCCCTTGGAAAGGATGGAGTCGTGATCACGGTGCCTGCTATTGTTTCTCAGAGAACAGAGTCTCAATCCAAGCTGGGAAAGCTCACTGTCCTGGTTTCTGGTTTGGAAATCCATGACTCCAGTTCATTGCTCCTGCACAGATTTGAGAAGGAAGATGTTGATGATATCAAGGTTCACTCTCCTTATGAGGTCAGCATACGCCAGCGGTTCATTGGGAAGCCAGACGTGGCTTACCATCTGATATCTGCCAAGATGCCAGAGGTCATTCCCATTTTAGAAGTGCAGTTCAGCAAGAAGATGGAGCTCCTGGAGGATGCCCTAGTGTTCAGGAACAAGGTCGATGCTTCCCCTGCAGAGAGTAGCTGCTCCAGTCGGCATGCAGGTGAGTGGCCAGCAGGGCAGTGCATGTCCCGACTTCCAAAATTAGAGCCTCACTCAGCGTGCCGTGATTTGTGTTCAGCATGCCCATCAATCGGCAGCTGCTGGCTCCAGCCCCCAGGCAGTCACGGGCTCCAACAATCCTTCCAGACTGCCAATTTACACCTGCCCTTGACAGATAATTAGGTTTCAGGATAGGGCAGCGCCAAAGCTTGGTTCTTGAATGTCTCCCAAAGGCTTACCTCTCAAGGTGGCACTCTTAGGAGACAGTGAGGCCTTTAGAAGAAAAGGCCTTCTTGGAGGCTTGCCCTCTCCTCCTGTTTGCTAGTGATACAGTGAGCAGTTTTGTTCCTGTTGTGGGGTACTACTTCACCACAGGTGCACAGCATTAGAGACCCTCTAGAACCACGAGTTAGGTTAAATCTTTTCTCTTGATAAAGCTGATTGGGTCTTTTCTTGTGGTATACAAAACTAAAATACCAGAAGCTAGGTGTTATATAAAGGAAAGATTAGGTAGTTCACATTCTGAAAACTTAAAGTCCAGGATTGGAGAGCTCCACTTGTTTGGCTTGTGCTGAGGGTCACATGCCAGATAGTACCATGCTAAGAACAGTTGACAGGACAGGATGCTGGAGAGATTCAGAAGACAGGCTTGCTCCTTTACAATGACTAGCTCTCTCAGAAACTTAAGATCCCACAGTCCTCCTAAAGACAGTCTCCTTGTGACCTGCTGACCTCCACCTGGGCTCTGCCCCTCAGACGTGCCACCACTTGTCAGCATCATTGGCCACTAGCGTGTGAACTCTTGGGACACACTTAGAGCATGTCTGAACAACAGCACAACCCAACAGGGTTTGGGTAAGCCATCCAAAGGGAGCTTCAAGTCCCCAGCCCTTGCCTCTCCTCAGATACATTCTGGTATGATCCACATCTGCCCTGACCTGTCCCCTACCAGCCTACCACCACCCTTTGGCATCAAATTGGGTCTTTCCAGCCACTACCCAGATGTACATTGTAGAGGTCTTCGTCCTTAAATTCTTGGACACAGAACTGAGTTTTCAGGTTCAAGTACTGTGCATTGGGTCAGTGGGACAGCAGAACATAGGATCAAGGTCCAGGATAGGGATAGTCCATTTGGACATAATGCGTGTGCGTTGCCCACAGTGTTCAGCGTCCCTGGATTAGGCTTAGCCAAGTGAGGGCCTACATGTAAGACATGACATGCTACAATATGAAACAGAATATCTGTCAGAGTGAGAGAACAAACTGCTGTGCTCTGTCCTTCCAACGGAGGTTCTCCAAACCAAAAGTGTCAAGTGAGGCATAGGCAGAGGAGAAGGAGGAAGTGGGGTCTCCTAGTGGAGGCAGAAGTAGGGAGATGATGTAAGCAGGCATGCACGATGCTGGGGATCGGAGGCATGTGATACTGTAACCGGGTGGGAGCTGTCCTAGTAGAGGAAGACTGTATGCATGCATGTCCTCCCCCCTAGGGGGTTGCGTCAGATAGGAGACATAACGTCTTAGGAAGGTGGCAGCTATGCCAGTGGAGGGAGGACTGAGGAGGCCACAATAGCCTAGAAGTAAGGTAACTTCCTAAGGAGATTCATGACCTCTCTGGATAGGTGAAACCATAACTCACAAAGTCATAGGTTCACTGAGAGATAGACATCCACTCAGTGGGTCTCATTTGGTAAGAGTTCTGCTGACCACCCAGTGACAGAAGGCCTAGGCTTATGCACAGCTGCCTATGGTTTGCTGTCCAGATGCACTGTCTTTGGGAAAGCCATAGCTCTGCTTCCTGCTCCCCTTCCTGATCGGTATCCTAACTGATGAAGGCCAGTCTCCCATATTATGGATGTCAGAATCAGGGATGTCTTTGTAACCACAGTCCTAACAACAGCATGCTGGGATTTGATTGAGTTATTGGGACCTGTCCTTTGTAGGGGGCACAGGAAAGTGGCCATCACAGGGCACTTGCATAGGATGAATGGAGCACTTGGAGTGTGACCGCCTGTTGTTCTATGTCTCCTGGGGACTCCCTGAAGTGTTTTGAGTGTACTTGGTGGGAAGAAAACGCTATCCTTATTTCTAGTGCATGGGTGTGCCCAGCTGGCTGCTCTGTGCAGGAAGCTCACATGTACTGAGGTTTAGTGGGGAAGATGGCTTCCAAGGAGGTAGGAACTCGGTGGTTTTCTTACCCACAGTTTGGTGGGAGGGTTGGCACCTTGCCCACACCTTCCTGTGCTGCAGTGCTCAGCTAGCTTCTATCTTAACCACTGGGAGGTGGGAACTGGAAGCCTTGGCCAAGGCCCCCGTCCCAGCCTCTTCTGAAGGTGTGCTATGTGCGTGCGGCCACACAGGGGCAGTCTTGAAGCACAGTGAGCTTTTCCTGTTGGGAGTTAAACTTTACACAGGGAAGCTCCCCAGAGACTACAGTAGTGAATGCTTCCTGCAGACCGCAGAGGCCGCCAGCATCAAGGACCTGGGCCTGGAGAGCAGGAAGATGGGCCATGTTGTCTCAGAAGAGCACGGCTTGATTGCCATTCCCTCTCAGATCATCCTTAAAGACTTGTTAGCTTAGAATAGGTCTGAAAACAGTACAGGTCATTATCTTTTGTTCGATGTCACGTGGTAACAGGTGTCCCTGACTCTTGAGTTTCAGATTGTGGAATATTTGTGAACAGTGTTGAAGTCACAGAGCACAAGTCTGCACAGGAATTCACTGCTGTTCCGTATCTGCTTTAGGCACACAGGCCAAGGGTGATTTTATACATTTTCTTCAATGATTTTGTGCACAGGCCGTTTCAGAGTGTCCTGGTGGAGTTTGCAGTATGTGAACTTTGGCTTTTAACACTAGAGTCCTATGCTGCTCTCAACCCCAAATCTGCTCTGTCTAATGTTAGCATGCCTCCTTCCAGGGAACACCCATACCAGGTACCTAATCTCTTACCTCACCTCTACCTGGCTTCCTCTGTTCCCAGAGCTCCCAGATCCTGTGATTGTGGGTTTCTGAAAAGCCTGTAGAACTCTCCGCCGGAGCACTCCCTGCTGGAATATTTTCATACTCCATGCTATGTATTTTCATGGTTTATCTGGGTGAAATCAGCAGTAAGGTGCCCTTCCATTCTGTGACCAAAACACATATAGTGTGGTCTGAGTCATCCTGTTTGCTAACTCTTTCTTAGCTGCTTGCTGTTGTCACATACCCAAAAGGGCCGTCCACAGCAGGCACTGAGATCTGTCCCCAGACACTGGTACTGCAGGGCAGCTCTCAGAGCTCTCAGCACTTATGGCTGAAGCCACTTGCCACATCCCTGACAGTGGAGGACAGATGATGGCATCTGATCAGCTTGGCCCAAGCTCTCCTTTAAGGTTAACAGTGCTTAGAAGCCCTTGAGAGTCCTAGGATGTAGGTACCCATCTTAATCAGGGTGTCTGTTCCTGTGAGGAGACATCATGAGCTAAAGCAAGTTGGGAAGGAGAGGGCTTAGTTTATGTATACTTATATAACAGTTCATCTTTGAAGGCAGTCAGGATAGGAACTCAAAGAGGTCAGGAGCCTGGAGTCAAGAGCTGATGCAAAGAACATGGAGGGATGCTGCTTGCTGGTTTGCTCTCATGACTTGCTCAGCCTGCTTTCTTACAGAACCCGGGCCTAATCCCACCCACCATAGACTCCCCCCTCCCCCCTCAGTCACTAATTAAGAAAATGTCCTATAGGCTGTGTACAGATCAATGTTATGGAGGCATCTTCTCAGTTGAAATTCCCTTCTCTCCAATGACTCTGACATGGCAAGTTGACATAAGAATTAGCCAGGGCAGCACCATAGGATGAGGTCCTCAAGTGAGCAAATGCTGTGCTGTTTGGCTGAACTCTCACAAAGGGTCCCCGTTGATACAGTTTAATACATTTTGCCTGATGGAGATCTCTGGGCCCAAGGGCAGGAACTATGGCACTGTGAGTGTTGGTGCTCCTGGGTCCAAAGACAGGGTCTTCAGGTTGGCATTGTGCTGATCTGGGTTGGCTGGTTAGGGAGCGTGACTTGGCCTTTATACACCTGTGGTCTCCATGCTTGATTGTGCTGTATGCTACAAAATAACCGTGGAAGTACCAGTGTGTGTGGAAACGGAATATGATCTCCTCTGCTTCCCCTTCCTGGCTCTGTCCTGCCCTTGTGGATGAATGTGCATTTTGTTTTCTGACCTCTATACTAGCATCTTGGGCCTCATCCAGCCTGTGGCCCCTGCCAGAGGAACTACTTTCTAAGTGCAGATGAGGAATGTGAGGCCAGGTAGTTCCCAGAAGAGGGATCTCTCTGCGTGGGTCAGTTTCGGTACCTTTACTCTGAGCTGTGTGCCAGTGGGCTGTCCATGGAGGGACAGCATCTGTCCTTTTTGCCAGCTGACCTCCCATAAGCCCACCTTATGGTTCTCTGTCCCTGCAGTCTCACTGCCTTGCTGCAGGAGCTGTTCTTGCTTGCTTTTGTTAAACAGATCATTAGTGACTAAAGAGATAGAAACCATCCTGCCCAGAGCCACGGTAATTCTTCTCAGATGTTTCAAAACATGGATGAGCGAGTCAGCAATCAGCCCTGGAGGTGGCAGAGCACTCTGTGGCTTAGATGGGTCCCAGCTGACCCCACAGCTCATGGAAAACATCCCAGACTCCGTGTGTCTGTGGGTCATTAGAAACATCCATTAGGAGAGTCTTATTTCAGCTTTCTGTTTTTTGAAGCAAAGTCCCGGTTATTGAAGCTGTTGAAGTCCAGTCAACTAGCAGTGAGCCCTAGGAGCTGGGGTTGAGGGAGGCTGGGTGCTGCCACCACCACATTAGTACCTGGCAAAAAAGAGTCTGTAATCAGTTTGACTTGTTGCAACTAGTTTTGTTGAGAATGCAGTAGGAAACCACTGTCCCAGTGATGGGTCCTAACTTCAGCTATTTGGTAAATTGGGTTTACACACTAAAGTGTGCAGTGTGTGTGTGAGGTGAAGGGATTTACCTCTGTGTTCATCTACCAATCTCATCCTGCCCGCCTTCCTTCTAAGTGTGTGCCTTTCTCAGGAGGGATGCCTTTTAAGACTGCTGGAAGAGATTCAGAGTGAAGGGGATTTTGTGCTGCGTTTGAAGCACCTGGGGAAGACAGGCATGTCTTAGTGACTGATCTTTTTGGTCCCTGCCCTCAGGCCCAGTGAGAGTTCCCCTAAGTGTACCCCCCTTTTCTCTCTCTTTCTGATGTGCAGCAGCAACCTCCAGGCTGCTCTCCCTTGCTTAGCTGAAAGAAGTTTGAGAGTCACTGGAGGGGCAGCTTGTTAAACTCAGTGCTCTCCCTGTTTCCTCTCAGCCTCATAAGTGCACTTGGCTGCTGCTCTTTCTTTGGGGTGCCCCATACTGTAGGGAAGAGCAAAGATCAGACTTGAGTTGCAGACCTTATCTGGGTTTGTGGCTGGAGTTGCTCCTAAATAAAGAACAGATGGCACGTGGTAGCCACCAGGAGCCACTACACTGGGCTGGTTGCACTGTTACTGCCAGCTGCCCTGTCGTGGGTGCAGAGATTACCCAGCACACACGTGTGTGTTGATCTGTGTGAGCTGCAGAACTGTCCTATTGAGCTGAGTGCTGCCTGACCACAGGGTGGGTGGTTCTGACTCACAAACTGGGGCAGGCTTGTACATGCAGCACCACTTGGCTCTAATAGCTGGCCATTTCCTGTGCTCTCTGGAACCAGAGCGTTCTGTGGAATAGCTCAACTGTCCCCACATTTCCTGGTGATATGTATATTTCACCAGGGTTCAACAGTTCTTGTGTTTTATATGCCACATCTTTAAAAATGTGAACACTTGTGAATTGTAGGCCTTTCTCTTAAGAGATACTTACTAAATTAGCTTTGGGAGCTTATAGTATTGCAAACTCACCTTGATATGGAGCATTCAGCTCAGGCGGGGCCCAGGACCAAGGCTCACACATACCCATATGGATACTGTGACGTGCACCTTGGGCCAAAGCCTGTGGCAGTCTTAAATGCCTTCTGTGATGTTCTGAACGCTTGTGTGTGGTTTGTTCCCTTCCGAAAGTTTTCACCACTGACCTCAGCTTCCTGTTCCAGCATCCACAGTGAAGGACTCCACTACACACCAAGAGCTGCCCACAGGAGGACAGGAAGGCGAGCAGCTGCAGCTGCAGAAGAACTGGCCACTACTCTCTGAGGAGGAAGCCCAGGAGCTGGCACAGGTAGAGGGTGCCCACTGCCTCAGTGGGACAGTCCAGCGTCTCTGTCCTCTCCACCTGTGCCTTATTCCTCTCCTGCCTGAAGACAGGCCCTCGTTAGATTATGCGTGCCTTTCTCTAAAACACGGGTTTTCACCCTGTGGGTCATACTCCTTTGGGGGTTGCATATCAGACATTTACATTATGATTCATGACAGTAACAAATTACAGTTATGAAGTATCAGTGAAAATAACTCTATGATTGGGGGTCATCACAACATGAGGAGCTGTGTTAAAGTGTCACAGCATCAGAAAGGTTGAGAACCACTGAATTAAAAGAAGCTGCTTGTTCTAGGTTTGCTATGCCTATCCCAGCTCCCTTGTTTCATGGCATACCGACTCACAGTATGCGCACCCTCTGCACATATATGGTGGTGACCTTGTGGTGACCTCCACTATGTGTGTGTGTATGTATGTATGTATGTATGTGCTGTACATGTATGCACTGCATATGTACTGTGACTTTTCTGCATAGTTTATATATCCTGTCTAGTAATGTGCAGTATACATGTGCTCCATGTACATGTGTTGTATGGTACATGGGTACTATATGCTGTGTGCTGTACATGAACACATGTTCTTCCCTGTAAGCATGCATGTACATACATGCTTACAGGGAAGAACATGTGTAACTGTACATACAGTTAAGGATAAACTAGCTTGCTCAGATCTCTCATGTTAAACATTAGATTCTGAAAGAAGTTTTCCACTTTTCCTGAGAAAATTGAAATTGAAATCCCACACAAATGCTTTAGCATTGCTGGACAGTGCAGGTGCCCTTTTCTCGAGTTTTTGAAGAAATACCTTGTTAGCGTGTCCTCTTACTGATAGATATTTGAGTCTGTCCCCTAGAAGGTGAGAGGATATGATGGTTTGTCTTTGTAGTCACAGCATTCTGGAAGCTCAGGCAGCACTGCCAAAGGTTCAAGGCTAGCCTGGATAGAAGAGAGAGACACCATAAAAACATAACAACAAAAGCAACACCCAGATAAGAGCTGTTAATAAGGCAGGTGCATGAGGCTGAGGTAATCAAATGATGAACTACAGATATAAAATATACATACATACATACATACATACACACATGAGTAAACATAACCCTGTTCTTAATTTAGAAAATGAAATGTAGGGGTGGAAAAGACAGCTTAGCAATTAAGAGCACTGGCTCTTCTTGTAGAAGCCTGGGTTTGTTTCCCATCAACCAATGGTGGCTCACAGTCATCTGAAATGCTGTCTTCTGATCTCCATGGGCACTGCATGCACACAATGCACATACATACACCTAGGCAAAAAACTCATACACATAAAGTAAGACTAAATAAACCCTTAAAAAGGACGCATGACTAAAATGTTGAGTCAGCAGCGTTCATGCTGCCTTGGCCTCCCATGCGGCCTATCTGTTTTAACCAAGACCTGTAGCCACATTCAGAGATGGAACAGCTCTGCCCCAGCTCTGCCCCTGTGGGAGTTGGAGGTAAATACAGGGGTTCTGTTCAGTACATGCCTTCAGCACAGTACTCCATCGAGAGGTAGATGTGATTCGGTAAACCTGTTCTTAGAAGTTCTCAGCTGTGTGTCTGCGTAGGCACAAACTTCTTTGAGCTCAGCAGTTTCCTCTTTGGGGGAAAATCCATCCTTTCTATGAAATACTTTAAACATAGACCCTATTCCTTTTTCTTCATGGTTCAGTGTTTATGTGTAAGTATGACCCAGGCACAGAGCCAACTATGAGCATCATCTTCTGCAGGTCACTAGTCACATTGTCTTCAAGACCTTCCAGGTGTGGTCCTCCTCCTCTGGGGTTTTGAGAATGCCTAATGTGCCAGGGCCCCTGTCCCCGAGCTTCCTCTGAGTCTCCTGAGCTCTTGGACAAGAGAGCATCAGCCTTGGGAGGCTGAGTGTATGGGTGCTCAGCCCACCTTTATGACGATGTTTCTGCCCTGCAGTTATGTTTAGGCAGAATTTTACTTATTAATTGCAGTGGCGGTCATGTGTTCTGAGAGGAATCTCCTGTTTGTGAACATCTAATCTCTGCCAGCTTTCATCCTAAAGTTGAGGGTCAGTGGGGACAATGTCGTGTTGAACACAGACCAAGCCAAGAATGGGGTAGGGCTCCACAGTGCCTGTCTGTGGCAGTACCTAGGCAGCCCTGGTGTCCTCTGTGCTGGCAACATTGAGTGCCGGGTGTAGAGGTCGTAGCATTGGGACGCTGAAGGCAGTGGTGCTGGAAGGGGGTCTGTGATGCCAGGCTGGACCTGAGGGAACAGGCAGGTGGGGACTCAGGATGGGCAGGGGGTACAGCCTAGCTTTCCATGAAATGGTCTTTTCAAGGTAAAACACATGTTTCATATTTAGAGAAGAATTCCTGGCTGTGCAGTTGAAGCTCTAACCCAAGTAGGAATGAGTTAAATTCTGGGGAAAACAAAAATGCAAGAAATCCTCCTCCATCCAGCTGTGGTTTTGGTTGCAGATGCTATTAAAGCCATTATGTTGAGATGTGTCCTGGTGATTTAAATTGCAGTTGGGGATGCTAATGGGGAAGTGGCCAGGACTATATAAGGGTGGGAGTGAGCTGAGTGGGTGCGCGGTCTGTGGCCAGCGGCTGCCGCGTCACTGCGGCTGGGGGAGAAAAAGCCCAGGAGGCCAGAAGGAAACCAATCCCCTGGTAGATTTGGCACAGCCCCTCAACTGACAACTAGCAGATTGTCTGCTCCTCCTCAGAACTGTGGCTGCACTTGGTTCACGGGATCTGCAGAGGCACATACAGTTGGTAGTAAAGGGCGGGGATGACAAAGCAGGAAGTAGAGCTTGCTGTCCCAAAGCAAGGCATGCAGGTCTGCATAGGGTTTCTTCCTGTCCCTGTTTCTGTGTCCTGATCTGAGTTGGGAGGTTCTTCATCCCACTTTGCCTTATCCTGGGATTCTATCAGTGGAGATGAAGGTGATCAGACCTGGAGGGTTGTGGGCAGGAAGAGAGCTGGCCCTAACAATGAGCTGTAGCAGAGAAAGGAGACCCTGGGTGAAAGATCTAAAGCAATCTCTGAAGGTACGCTGCAGCTCCTCACACTGAGCAGCTGAGGTCTGCAGGCCTCACAGCTTGATGTTTATATCTTTGGAATCTCCCACATGCTCCCTCTACCCCGGTTCCACATGTACCTGTACCTGGCCAGATTGTTAACTGTAGCTTTCTGGAAATAATTGTGTGGTTCTCTACTGGTTACATAACCCATTTCAAGATATTTGTGCACCAGTGAAATGGCTCAGTGGGTAAAGGCCCTTGCCACCAAGCCTGATGGCCTACATGGTAGAAGGAGAGAACTAAGTCTTACAAGTTGCTCTAGGCCAGGCATGGTGCCAGAAATCAGGCAGAAGCAGGAGAATCTCTATGAGATTGAGGACAATTTGATCTAAATATCAAGATCCAGGCCAGCCAGGACTATACATTGTGACCCCATCTCAAAACAAAAACTTAGCAAAACAAAACAAAATAATAAAAGGAAATCAAACTGCCCTCTGAACACTACATGCATGTATGCATGCACAAAGAAACAGAATTAAAATAATGGGAGAAATAGTAAACCCATGTCTTCTGTCTCTGCCTTTTCCTTTTGAGCAAGTGTGGAACAAACACAGTTTGTCATGTTCAGTGCCCATCACCTTGGCCTGTTTTCCCTGGTACTCCAGGTTTAATCCTACCTCAAACTGGACTTCTCCCTGCTGAAAACATCAGTCAGCCATTTTGCATGAAGCTCCTCTGCAGGAGATGAATGTACTCCCCAAGTATCCCCGAGGCTGAAGCAGAATTTAAGGGTCAGGGGCATCCACACCCTCACTGTCTGCTCAATGAGACCCCAGATCTGCTTGGCACAATGACATGTTCCATGTTGTCCTCACACATGTGCTGCAGGTCTCAGCCCCACAGGCAAGGGCCACACACAGTCACCCATCAGTCTGTACAATCAAGCTACTCAGCCTCTTAAGGGCAGAACCCAGGAGGACCCCTTGCCAGGCTGGGTTCAGGGTCTGTCTCTTGACCAGTTTATCGTGAAAGAAGGTGCTGAGTGGCTTTGGCCACTGAAGGGTTTTGCCCTCTTGGTGCCCAAGTATATCCTCACACTTAGTGGAACTTTGCTATGAAACTGTCACCGTTCCTGCCTTCATTGAAAGTCTCTGGGGACTGTTTTTATTTAGACCTTTAATTCTAGTCCATTTTAGCACTGAGCTAAGCCATGCACCTCAGGCATAGGTCGAGCATCCTTAATCCCCAATTCAAAAATTTTTGAACACCTGATGCACGTGGAAGCCAGGCATACCTTTCCTCAATCTCTTCTCCATCTTACCTTTTAGAATAAAGTCTCTCACCAAACCTGAAACCTGCAATTTTGGCTAGACTCACTAGCCAATGAGTCCCTGGAATCCATCTGTCTTTGCTCCACAGTTCTAGGGTTATGGCTACACACCTCAGAGTCCAAGCCCAACTTTTACATAGGTGCTGGGGATCTGGTCTCAGGTCAGGCCCTCATGCTTACACAGCAAGGGTTTTACCCACTGATCCATCATCTCTCTAGCCCACACTAACATTGTAACATAAAGGGCACAAATACAGAGCTAGATCAGAGAGGGTCTCAAATATAGAGTTTCACATCCTCTCCAAGGGACTTGGCCTGTTACCCTCCAGCATGTTGGTGTCACCAACCAGGATCTCCATTGTCTTTATTGGGGTTACATTGCAGGTCATGCTTGATTGACCAGTCTCATACCTGAACCCAGTACCTAACCCCCGTTTCCTGGGAGGTCACAGTGGGATCGTGTGGCCACCACCCCCACCCTCCAATCACACACAGATAGTCATGCATTTCCATAAACTCAAGTGTGGGCCTGGGTCTCATTGGTTACAAAGACAAAGACAAAAATGTGCCCATTACTTGGGAAGTCCCAAAGATCTCGATGATTCCAGGACCCAGGAACTAAGGCTACTCAGATCTTCTGATCTATCTATCTATCTATCTATCTATCTATCTATCTATCTATCTTTATTTATTTTATTTTGGGGCTCATTCTGTAACCCAGAATGAGCCTAGAATTGACTATATTGCCAGGTTGACTCTAAATTCATAACAATATTCCTGTTTTTCCTTCCCAGGTATACCATTATACCCAGCTTTTAAATTCTTTGTAATACAACAAGGGTACAAAGAATTCAAATTAGAATATTTACCCTCATCTGATACTTGGTGTTTGTGACAGAGTCTCACTATATAACCCTAGCTGGCCTTGAACTCTCACAGAGATCCATCTACCTCTGCCTCTCAAGAGCAGACACTAAAGATGTGCAAATCCCCCCCCCACACACACACACCAATTTATCTATTGTGTACTTACTTCTCTGTTTTGTTTGGTGGTGACTGTTGTTGTTGTTCTTGTTTGTGATATGCTCCCGGCCGGGCAGCGGTGGCGCACGCCTTTAATCCCAGCACTTGGGAGGCAGAGGCAGGAGGATTTCTGAGTTCGAGGCCAGCCTGGTCTACAGAGTGAGTTCCAGGACAGCCAGGGCTACACAGAGAAACCCTGTCTCAAAAAAACAAAACAAAACAAAAAACAACAACAAAAAGAAACAAGTCCCTGAGGACTTAGCCCTGCTTTTCTTGTTAGAGTTCTACCTTTTCCATCTGAAGTTGTTGGTCCACCTTAAGTTCATTTTTGCGTGTAGAATGAGGTGGCTTCCACATCACTGCTGAACTATTTCCCCCTTTGAGTCATCTTGAAGCCCTGTCCAGTAAGCCATGGAGCTTTCTCTCTTCTTTTCTTCTTTGTTCTGGTCTATTGATCAGTGTTTAAATTACTGTAGCTTTGTGGTAACCTCAGTGTGACATGCCTCTGTTGTTGGTTACCCTTTAGTCTTTGAGGCAGGGAGCCCAGGCTGCCCTCAAATTCATTATGTAGCCAATATGGACCTTGGACTCCTGAGCCTCTAGCCTCCCAAGTGCTGGAATCACACATGTATTTATCACCACACCCAGCTCCCACTTGTGAGAGTCACTTTGGCGTCCTAAGTCCCTTCCATACATACGGATCTGAAAATTAGCCTTTCCATTTTGGTTTACAAACTACAGCTTGCATTTTGACCCTGCCTACATTGTCTCTTCATCACTTTGCTCCCAAAGTTCTGTGGCCAGGACAGCCTGAAGCCTTCTGACCCGGCACCTAGAGAATCTTTCTGTTTGTTTCAGCCTCTAACTTTATTCAACAAACCTTTTCATTTCAGTGAAGACTACTATTCCATTCTCTAGGATGCTGTCATAACCAGAGTGTTTGCCTCAACTTCCTTTTCCAGTCCTGCTGCTGCAGGAAGCTGCCGGTTTTTGTCCTGCAGCTGGCTGAGTTCATGGCTCAGACCTGGTCACCTTTTTAGCTGAGCTGTAGGTTTCTATAGTCAGAGGATATCCTCTGCACATAGGAGTCATTGCAGTGTTCCCTTTCCTGGTTCACTGTTTATTTTATTTTATGTGTATGAGTGTTTCTCCCACATATATATCTGTGCCACTGTGTGCAAGTCCTATTCCCTCAGAGGCCAGAAGAAGGCATCTGATACCCTGAAGCTGGAGCTACAGACAGTTGTGAGGCAACCTGTGAGTGCTGGGAATTGAACCCAGGTCCTTTGGAAGAGCAGCTAGTGCTCTTAACCACTGTGTCATCTATCTCCTCAGCCCCTGCCTTCACTGTTTTACCTCCATGATGTGGGTGCCCTGTTGGTAGACACTGCACTGTGGACTACTCATGAGCACCATCACCCTCTTGGAGTTTCTCTCCTCTGTTCCTGAGGGTGTGCTGGGCTTCACTGATGCCCTTGCTTTGTCAGTGGAAGGTCTTTCTGGTTGTGTTACTGATGTGAGTCACTGATTCCTCACAGAGAACCCCTGCACTCTGAGATCTGTCCCACATGGATTCAGTGTGTTTCCTGTGTTGTGTTTTCATTTTCATTTGTCTCTAAGAGTTTACTAATTTCCTTTCATTGGTTGTTGCAGAGCGTGCTGTTTAATTTGTATATATATCCATGAATGTTATGGATTTCCAAATTTTAACTTTGATACCACTGTGGTCAGAGAAGAAACTTATTATTTCAGCCACTGTACATTTAATGAGATTCATTCCCTGGCATATGATGTATGCTGGAGAAAGTCACTGAAGCATGGGGTATTCTACTTCACTCCTAAAATCCTGGGAATCCAAAAGTGAAGTATTTTTCCATGTTCCTCTGCTGGCCAGTAGCCACAGCCTCTAGAGTAGCTTCAGGGTGGGGCTGGCTGCTGAAGGACCAGGGCAAAATTGGAATGTGAATACCCTTAGCCTTACATCAGAAGAATGCGTGGGGATTGAGTGCATCACTGATGCCCGGTGCTTTAATCACCCACCCCTGAGACATGGAGCCTCCATTTAACCCCTAGAGACATTTTCAGGAGCTTCCCAGGAGCTGAACAATTGTAGGCTCCTAGGGGTGGGTGTGCACAGAGGCCATGGAAGCCCCGTCCTGTACCCACACCTGATCTCTCACATCTCTATGTCTGTATCTTTGGTAATTATCCTCATGATGAACCAGTCAACATAAGTTAGTGTTTCCTAAGTTGTGTGAACTACCTGAGCAAACCAGTACAATCCAAGCAGGAGCTGAAGGAGCCCTGGCAGAACTGCTGGTCATCAGGAAGGGCTCCCAGCTGGTCATCGGGAGAGGGCTCACGTCTGGCACTGAAGTGGGGACATCAGAGCTGAGCTGAATTAGAGGAACTGATTGCTTGCTGCTGCGGAGGGGGTCCCGGACTCTTGGTGTTAAAAGGTACAGTGAGGCTGCCCTCGCTCTTCCCCGTGTCCTCAGGCTTGGGAGTTGATTGTAGTTCACTGAAGCCCTGCGTTTCCTCAGGTGGCCTCTCCAGATAGTCTCTGCAGCGTTGTACCCTTTTAGTTAACTTGTCTTAGTAGGTAGCAAGTATAAGGTAGCTTTGGTCTTGCCTAGGAAACATGCCACGGAATCATGTCAGATGATTAAGAGGGTGAAAATAATGGCTGGCTGTCCTTCTGCCTGCCTGTGTACATGCTGCGTGAAGGTGGCATGTGCGTCCTTACCGTGTAACCCATTGTGTTGTCATGCAGCAGGGCTGTACCCAAAGGCTTGGATAAGAACAGATAGTGCCTTGTGAAGCAGAGCGAGGTGCTCACATGTCAGCTAAGCCTCTGGGGAGCCATGCCTCAGCACATCTTCCTTATGTCTCCTGTCATGTGTGGTGAAGATTCATCTTCATGCAAACATTTGACTCTCTTTGAGGTCACCTATCACGGAGTTGTGTAACAATGACCTGGGCCAGCTTTCGACCTGTATAGTCAAGCACCACTGCTGGGCCTCAAGTGAGAGCAGCTATTTGTTACTGGCGGCCAGCTGCCAGACGTAGTTCAAGGCCCACAGATCCCTGAAGACCTTAGCTCAACCACTCTCCTGTCTCTAAGTTGCCTCAGGAGTGGCACAAGCAAGCCCATGCACGCCATAGAATGCAGGGACCATGAGACTGGAGCCTCACATCCACCCTCCCTGCCAGCCCCAGACCACCGGCAGCCCCAAGGAATGCAGTCGCTGGGCCGTGAGACTAGGGTGGTCTGTGAGCTCTGTGTGTGATGGGTTGCAGCAGAGCATGCTCCTACAGCCCCTAGGGCTTCACCGTTGTGAAAGCCAACTTTCCCCTCTTTACCTTCCCCACAACATGTTAATGGCTCAACTGGAAGAACAGTTCACAGTTGCAGACAGCTTGATTTATCCCAGCTCTGTTCTTAAATGGTTGCTAATTTCTCACTGTAGGGAAATTCACAGTTACTGGGTGAGTCAGTGTGAGAACAGCTGAGAGCAGGCAGCCTAGCTTGTGTAAACTGTAGGTGCTGGGCTATGTGATCACAGCTCAGATCCTGGATCATAGGACAGGGCAGAGCAGAGCATCGTTTCTCAGATCCTGTGTGAAGATAGAAACCCTGTACTGCACCATGTGTGGGCACACAGACTGTGTTTCGAGCTAGGCCATCTTGACAGTACAGCTGTACACCACGAGTCGCTGAGACCCCTTGAGAATATATGTGGAGACATGTCCACGTGGTCAGTGCATCTAAACCGCCTCAGTCAGCACTGATTACATAATGTGGACAATGTAGAGCTGTCAAGTAGGCTGACGTGTCTCTGTGTTTGCTCTTCTGGTCTTCCTGGTGTGACCGTTGCCAGCCGGGACTGTGTTGGTGCTGCTTGTCTAAGTCCAGGCAGCCCTGTGCTGATAGACCACTCATCACATCACCACTGAGCTGTGAGCTCTGGTCTAGAGAGGCCTTGACCCCTGGGACTGTCAAGGCCAGCAAGGCTAGGAAGCCCTTCCCAAGGATTCCCTGGAAATGGCCCTTTCCAAAGTTCTGTTTGTGCTGCCCTGAGGACACAGCTGTGCAGGGCCTTGTCTGCTTCCTTCCCAGAACTTATGTATTCCTCTCTACTTCAGCCTGGTCCCTGCCTGAGTCACCTGGAGTTCCCCTTTCCTACCACAGACACTAAGAGGAGCTGATGTGACTCGGACACAACAGCTACCGATTGTTGTGTTGCAGCCATAATTTCTCTGGGAGAAGAGTCCTCAGTTTCCCAGACTTTCCCAGACACAAACTCGCACACAGTTGTGTCCTGCCGGTCTAGCAGGGGCTGAGCGTCCACACAGGTGAGGCTGCCTGGTTACCATGTTGTTTGTTGCATGTCAGGGACTTGTGGGAATGTCCACTAGGGCCTGGTCTTTGACCCACAGCCAGACAGGGCCCATCAAGGGGGGGGGGGGCAGGGTATGTCAGAGGCTGGCAGCAGTATGTGCTGATGACTAGACAGCTTGTCATCCTGGGCCACAGAGGGAGCAACTGTTTCTAAGGTTTGGCCAGACTTCATGAGCTCCATTCTTTCCGTCCCCTGTTATATGGAATGTACGTGGTGCTATTTAATTACTTCAATCCCTCTCTTAAAGAGAAAAGGCTACCAGTATACTAGAGGTATTAGTGCTTGGAAGGTTAGCTCTGAGATTTTCTTTGTCTGCAGACCTAGTAGCTGTTGGATGTCTTTTCATTATGGCCAGTATTAATTAATTCCAAGTGCATTTTGGCAGACAGGCCAAGGGGTCTTAGCAGACTGTTTGGAATGAGTTCTATTTTTAAGACTTTTAAAATGGTGAGACTTTTTCCAAATCAAAGGTTGAATAGCAACCAGGCTTTATTTTGAGTATTTGTACAATATAATGCTAAAACTTGGATAGGCCATCAGTTGTTTGTGCCATGGATTATTTATGTGTGAATATTCTTTAACTATTAAGCAAAGGTCACAGAATACACAGTCTTGCTTCTTTGATTTGGTTTTGGTTTCCTTGTTTTTGTTTTGGGGGGGTGTTGTTTTGTTTTGAGAAGGTCTTATGTAGTTTAGCCAAGATGAATTTCTGGTCTTCTGTCTTCTATTTACCAAGTGCTGAGATTACAGGCAGACATCACTGCACCCTACTTCTGTAATTTTGGGGTCTGAGCTTGAACTTTGCTGTATCCTCAGCCCATACATAGTTTTTCTTTGGCTACACTTTCACTGTGCACAAGGACGAGCCAGTTGATTGAGCTTTTCAGGAAGATGCCAGAGGAAATGTAGTCTCACTGAGTCTATCATAGAGTGGACTTTGTGCACACAAGGCCTGTGGCCTCTTGGTCCTGTTTCATATGGCTAGTATTCCTGTTTGTCTTGGCTGGAATGTTTGTTAAGCCTAATGTCCACACTGACATTAGGACTTCTGTATTGGGTGTATTACACTTAACAAGTCATGACTCTCGTTTGTTTACTTTTTGAAATATATTTTGGATATATTCACGTTTTACTCCTCAGTGTGTAGTTGTTTAAAACCTCTTTGTTTCTCCCTGTCCTGCAGCTTTATGGCCACCCCAGGCTGTGAGGGCTGATGTGCGTCCTGCAGCCCAGCATCCAGTTCATGACTGTGCTTCCTCCAGGCTCAGATGTGGTCCTTGCTGTTTCCAGGGACATGCGATTTCTCACAGTGCCCTGGTGCTGTGACTGAGTCATCTGCCCACGGCAGTTAATGTTAGGCTAGTGGTTACGTCCTATAACTGGCTCAGTCTGGATCCAGTGAGCCCCAGAGCTCATGGCCAGTGCTCAGCTCTTCTGGACCATATTTTAAAAAAAGAGTTTGAAGTAACAGGTGAACAGTTCCTAAAGTTAAGTTCTGGAAGTTGCATTTGGGTGGGGGTGTCTGTAACTCAAGCTTCTGTTCAGGATGAGCTTTTGTTTATCTAAAAGATGAAAAAGCACACAACAGAAAGCAAAACTGGAAGTGTCCTTTTGTTGTGTATTTTGAGTTCTCATACAAGCATGTGGATGTAGTAATGAAATCCAGCTCACATGGGCTGAGCGTCCCCTTTCTGAATCATTCAGAACTGTACTGGTTTGGGCTTGTTTAGGAGTTTTAATATTTCCCAGATGTGATAGTACCTTGGGCCAGCACCCAGGTTAAATAAACATGGAATCCACTTGTTTCATGAGTACCTCTGACACATACCTGAAGATGGTCTCTAACAATGCTTATAGTAGACCTGCATTCTGGAGGGTTTTGTTTTGTTAAATTTTTATTTTTGTTGTTTTGAGATACCGTTTTGTGTAATCCAGGCCAGACTCAAACTCTGTATGCCCCTGAGACTGGCCTTGAACTCCTGGTCTTCTTGTCTTTACCTTCCAAGTGCTGGGATTACAGATGTGCCCCTCCGTGCCTGGGTTTTGATGTGGCCTGTACTGTGGGCTCAGGGGTGGTGTTCGGCAGCAGTGGCACATCAGCTCAGAAAGTTTCAGATTTGGGATTTGGGGGTAAGAAAGCCAACTTGTCAGGCTGATGTGAGGAATAGTGGTTTAAGTTATAGAGAGATTTTATTTTCTCCTTTAATTCTCTTCTTTCCTATAAGCATGGTTCTTCTTAAACACAAACAAGACAAACAGTTGTATCAACCAAGTTAGCTAGTGCCCAAGGGGCTACAGGATACACACATGGATGGCATGGCTGGAATCTGGTGCCCAAGTTCTGGCAGGATGTAGCCCCCAGCCTTCAAAGTAGTTGTGGTCTAAAGGTATTCCTGTTTCAGACAGTCTCGTGTACCTTAGGGACAAGGATGCTGGCTGAGAACTGCATTACCAGCACATCACTTTGTATTCACACCTCCTGGAAAAACATAGGTTTTTATGGGACCCATGTGTACACAGGCCCAGAGACCATAGAGAAGCATAGCCAGGGGTTGTGTGTGACCTGACTGTGGGAGTCTGGGAGGCTTGTCAGATGTCATAACTGATAGGCAAGTGGGTGGCATAGGCAAGATAACCTTCCCACCACAGCGGGTGGGCGGGTGAGAGGGGTGGGGCTGCGTGGTAGGGATTCATTTCCTTGTTTTAGTCTGCTGTCTGGTGTCAGCAAGTCTAGGAGATGGAAAAGACTACTGTATGACATCCCATCCCATCCCAGGGGATGTCCCCACTGTGTGCTTTCCAGAGCTCCAGCCAGCTCCTGAGGAACAGATCTAGAACTGCAGGCAGCCATCACATGGAGCGACATAAGCTACGTCTGAAGAGGAAACCCTGAAACCCGTTGGTGGCCTTAGCATAGACCTTTGCAGTTTGCAGTTATCATATGGATGATTCATGTGACTCTAGCCTTACCGCCTGGCTTTTCCTGCTTGTGTTGTCTGTCAGATGCAGAATTCTGGGCCAGGTCCCTAAGCTGGAGGAAATGCCACCCTACGAGCAAGGGTGCCTGTGAGAATTAGAACTGAGCACTTAGTGTGTGACCATGGCACCAGCTGGGTGCTGATAGAGCAATTTTGGCCACCTGAGATATGTGGCAGTTCTGCCCGGGCCCTCACGGGACACTTCCATGTGTGACATCAGGTAGGGGTCAGAGAACGTTTTAGGATGTAATGCAGTCACTAGACAGGCCTTGGGGAGCTCAGAAGTCTCCACTCAGCCCATCCCTGCCAAAAGCCACTGTGGGGAGACAGTGATTGTGACCAAGGTGTCCTGATGAATCAGGTTCCTCGGTTCCTCTTCCTTGGCCCCCACTGTGAAGTGAGGCTCTTACTGAAAGGTGTGGACAGTCATCACAAGCATTGGTCACTGTGTTCTTTAGTATGTTTTCCTTTTTGCTGTCAGCTTGAAAGTACGAGCTGCGTAGCCCAACTCCATGAGAATACAGTTAGAGCAACCACAGCATGAAGAACTCAGAACTGCAATAAAATAACTGACATGCCTCACAGATCTGAGTGGAGGGAAGCTAAGGAGAGACAGACCTCCCCAACCTGTCTGGCCTGCAGTGGCCTGTTTCTCTCTCCAGTGGCCCCATGCACACACATACCTGTTACCTGGCCCTCAGTGCTGTTGGCATCACCAACCATAGGTAAGTGAGGCTAGCCTTGTATTTTTGAAGTGGCCCTGTGTTGTGTAGCCTAAATTACCGGCATTGTCACTTAATGATGGGGAGGGCTCCTTGTGAGGCAACTTCAACATCACCAACATCTCAATGACTTCCACAGGTCTGAATGCTTGGTTCCCTGCTGGTCTGAGTCCTGAGCACAGATGCACACAGCTGTTGCAGCATGGCAAGCACCCTACTGTGCTGCACACCAGGTTCACCCCAATATTTGTCTCACAGCATGGACCATGCAGCCCAGTGGGTCTGTTCATGCCAGTGCCACTGTACAAAACATGTGAGGCTGTGACACTGCGATGTGGTATCATTAGTCAGTTAATCATTTTTCAACTCATAGAAATCTGAGATGCTTGGCAGAGCTTTGTTCTGTGGTAAATACTAGTGTTTTGTTGTGTCTTTGTGTTTGGGGGTGATGCCCTCTGTATGTGTGGAGGAGAAAGGAGTCTGCTCTTTTCAGTCTTACTATTCTTATGTCTGAGTGGCAGAGTGAGGTAAGATACAGGTGACTGGCCAGGTCTTCCCCTCACACAGAATCCCACAGTTCATGGGGGTGTTCCTGGCCAGGTCCACATGGGTTTCACTCAGCACCTTCCAGGGAATGGTCACGTATGCTTTCTGCTGGGGGCAGCTGCATCCTGGAACCACAAGGTCAATCCTAGTGCCGAGGCCACGCTCAGGCAGCGAACTCTGCAGGCTGTGTCCTCCTGACTCGGAAAACTGTATCCCTTTGGTTAGTTGCACCAGACTGTTGCTATTGAGATATGAATGGAAACGGTGTGTGCTTGTCATTCCTGCTTCTCAGATCCTGAGCAAAATGAAGGGGCTCGCACTGGACACCGAGGCAGAGCTGGAACGCCAGGATGCGGCTCTGGATGGCATCACCATGGCTGTGGACCGGGCAACCCTGAATGTGGACAAGCATAACCGGCGTATGAGGAAGCTGATGTAGAGGGGCAAGCTGCCCAACAGCCACCCCTTGCATGTCTCTGCTGATTCTGCTGCTGTTACCCCTGTGTCCTTTCCACTGAGACCCGGTAAGCCATTCTGGCTTCTGTAATCCATAGTTATGAACCCCTACCTGGGAACTGCACCTCCCTAGGATGGGCCAGGAGAAACCATGGCTTGCATGAGCATGATATGTTTTCCGGGTGCCCTAAGCATGAGGGCCCAAGTCCTGTTCAGGCAAGGATGGCCAACATAGCATAGCCATCCTTCCCATCCACACTGAGACCCCTTCCTGTCCACACTGAGACCCCAGCATTGAGCTGCTATTGTGAGGCCCAGGCCACATCATATTGTCATCTTTTCACCATTATTGCCAAACAATAAAGAAAAATGTCAGTCATTCTGGTCTGGCTCTGACATTCACTTGCCACAGGCATTTGATTCCCCTGTCAGATGCTGCTGTTGCCTCTGTGTGCATAATAGAATGTTTATTAGATGGCTTACACCAGAGGAGCTGGGTCCATAACAGCCAAGTGCAAACTGGAGAGACAGAGAACATTGTAGCTGCACAGTCAAAGAGTCTGGAGCCCTCAGCAGCCCCAGTGCTGAAGGCCCAGAAGCTCCTGGAATCACTGCTATTGGTTCTGCATTAAAAGATCAAAGATAGTGGAGGCTCCTGGCAGCAGAGGATGGTGGCAGCCATATGCTCTCAGTCAGAGAGAGGCCTGCACTCTCAGCACACACCGTCGCCTTCTGCCTCCCATTTAGATCCACAATTAGGGCAGCCCTTAGCCTGACCACTGTCCCTCTGGAAGCACCCCCACAGACACACAAGGATATCTCAACACCCCAGACATCTCTTGATCTAGTAATTTGGTGGCCAAGACCAACCTCCTGCTGGCCTTGCCCTGGCAGCAGACTTTTCTCTCCACATGCTTAGGTGACTGACTGCAGTCACGAGTGCAGCCTAGCCCAGCTCAGCTATCTCTGCCGCTGTGGACCTCTCCACTCTGAGCTGAGGCAGAAGCATGATGCCTATCTCCCAGTTTCCTGACCCAGCTATTCAGAAATGTGACTACTTGCCTGCTTGAGAAGTGGCTCCCACTGTCTTGCTCAATTTTGTGTGTTTTCAGTGAGGGTTCTCAGCTTACTGTTCAGAGCTGCTCCCACCAGCCCCTGCGCCGTGGGCTACTGGGGACTCATGCATGGGCTTGTTTATTTGGGGGAGAGTGTCCTGTGGGTTGTTGGTTTTGTTTTTTGTTTTTGTTTTCTGAGACAGGTTCTTATTCCAATCCAAGCTGGCCTCAGACTCGCAGCAATCCTCCTGCCTCCAGGTGCTAGGATTATAGGACCATGCCACCCCTCCCCTGGCCCCCACATATATTTACTGAGTGGATGCCAGATGGCTGGTGTGTGGCAATGTCTGTCTGCAATGTGCAAGAATGGGATCAGGCAGGTACTGCTTCCACCTCTCAAGCACTCGTCAGTCCTGTGTGTTGGAACCTCTGTGTTCTCCTTCACATCTTCTGAAGAGCACAGTGAGCTGCCAGGCACTGAAGTCTCCCTGGCATGTTCTGGAGCACTGGGTTTACTCCTCCTGCCTACCCGTGCTCTACTGTCATTATCCAGCCTTCCTCCTGTTCTCCCTTCTCCTTCCCATGCTCTCACTGCTCCCACTCAGTGCTCCTGGGAGACCTTAAACATCCAGCACTTGTCTCAGTGTGCCTGGCTCACTTCACAAAGCACTCTGTCCACCGGGTTTAGCCATGTTGTTGCAAGTGACAGTATTTCATTCTTTTTTACCACCGAATGCTGATCTATTTATCTATATTATGGTGTTTGTTTCTGCCAGTGCTAAGAACCAGCTCGAGGGCCTTGTGCATGTTAGGCAAGCATTTTACCACTGAGACGCATGCCCAGCCCTTGGCCTTTTGAGTCTGGGTATCACCGTGTGTCCCTAACTGGCTTCTCACTTGCGATCTTCCCACCTCTGCCTCTTGAATGTTGGGGTTATAGGCCTGTACCCCTACATACAGCACCTACTACACTTTCTTTTAATCCATTCATATACCACAGGACTTCACTCATGTGGAAGCTGGAAAAGCTGATCTCATGGGAGCAGAGGATGGAATAGTAATTACAAGAGCCAGGGCCTAAAAGGGGGTGGGCAGGGAAGTGGGCACAGAATTAAAGTCAGATGAGCAGTATGCTCTGGTATTCTATTTAGCAGAGAGACTAGAATGAGCAATGGCCATTATTTCAGAGCAGCTGGAAGAGAGTTCTCAACTTGAGAGAACTGATGGACGCCTAAGAGTATGGATTCTCACCACTTGACCTGACAGCGCACAGTGGGGTATGGTCTCTCACCACCTGATCTGACAGCACACAGTG
>JADRCD010188147.1:23939-40352 GCA_019843815.1 Montemys delectorum
GTATGGTCTCTCACCACCTGATCTGACAGCACACAGTGGGGGTATGGAATCTTACCACCTGATCTGACAGCGTACTGTTGGATATGTCCCAGGATATCACACTGTACCTCCAAGTAAGTACAATTACCATGTTAATTACAGACAAGGCCGAGGGGCTAGAGCAATGGCCCAGTGGTTAAGGACACTGGCTGTTCTTGCAGAGGATCTGGGTCTAATTCCCAGCATCCACATAGTGGCTCACAACCTCCTGTAACTCCAGGTCCAAGGGATCTGATGTCCTCGTTTGATCTCAGAGGCACCAGGCACACACAGGGTGAACAGATACATTCAGGTAAAACACGCATACACAAAAAATAAAAAGAAATACAGATTAAAAAAAGTAGCACCCAGAAGGCAGTGTGTTGGGGACATGTGGCTTTCACAAGAGATTTCCCCCTGAGGTTCCAGAGCAGTGTACACCCACACATTGCAAATGGGAAGAGCACCACCCAACAGCTCCTGAAGACATGTTCTAACATTTTGAGAAACTGATCCCTGTATAGCAGTTGGTGAGATTTGTGTGGTCTGCAAGTTGAGGCACTGCCCCAACCCAGGGCCAGAAGGGACCTCCGTGAAGGCCTGGGGCTGGCCTGGAGTCCCAACCACAGGCTGCATGTGGGTGCCAGGATGCTTGGTCGTAGGCACCTTTCATAGTTGCTACGGATTTCCACATCCATTTCTTATGCTCCTGGCACCTTCTCAAAAGTTGACTCTGTTGATTCTTCCCCTTGGTCTTTTTGAATAGAGAAAGCCACAGGGTTACTCACTCCTGACCCAGAGGACTTGTCAGCCTCCTCCCCGCTTCAGGGCCTCCTGACACGATAACAGGGTCTGGGATGGGAAGATTCAATGGTGAGCTTGCTTTGAGTGCATTTCTCTGGTCACAGGGAACTAAGTACCTTTGGAGTCCCTCACGTTAATCCCCTTTCCCTGTGTGGTGCTGGAATGTGGAGTGGAGACACAAATATGGGAGTGGCTAGCAGGCCCCCGGTTTGGGCACTTAAGGGCTCCAGACTAGAGAGGTTCTGCTGAGGAGTGTGCAGAGCCCTGTGGGTGCCAGTGTGTTGAGCAGCTACAGAAGTTACAGGAAACTGCTCTTGAGGCACAATGAGTGGAGCCCTCGGGTGACACAGCTTGGAGTGGGGCAGGGCCCCACTCAGGGCCCTAAGACCCAGATCATGTTTGTCAAATGTAGCACATCTTAATACTTGTTTTGTTTGCCTGGTTGTTGTTGTGTTGTTGTTTTCCTTTTTTGAGTGACAATTCCTTAGGTCTCACTATGTAGCCCTAGCTGGCCCTGGCTAGCCTACTAATCTAGTACACCAGGCTGCCCTTTAACTTGCAGAGATCCTTCTGCCTCTTCCTCCCGAGTGTAGGGATTAAAGGCATGCAGCCACCCCCATCTGGCTTAGTTCAATCCTTTTATTGTGCTTATAAGAATGGACCCTGTTCTTAGGAGACGACCTCTGACAGTCAGGGTCTCTCATGTAGCCCAGACTGGCCTCAAAACTTGAAATCCTGTCTCACCTCCTCAGAGGTAGGAATACAGGTGTTCACACCATCTGTCTGCTGTTGATAGAAGATAAAGAAATGGCCAGGCAGTGGTGGTGCACACCTTTAATCTCAGCACTTGGGAGGCAGAGGCAGAGGCAGGTGGATTTTTGTGAGTTCGAGGCCAGCCTGGTCTACAGAGTGAGTTCCAGGACAGCCAGGGCTACACAGAGAAACCCTGTCTCCAAACAAACAAACAAACAAACAAATGTTTGCCAGGCCCCAGAGCTTTTGGGATCTTCCTGAGAGTCCGTCTGCAGGCCTGTGAAACAGAGGCAGCCCAGGCTGTGTGCAGAGCAGAGCAAGACTGCCAGACCCAGCATTCAATAGAGACACTCAGAGATGACAGGCTGGGACCCTCCTGTATACCCTGCCTTCCCAGTCAGTGCACCCCACAGATGCGATGTCTGGTAGACTGCACTGAGGGCCCAGATGCACACAAGAAGCTGACTCTGGAGTGGGAAGATGGGAAGGCACAGGGATTGTGGAGCAAGGGAGATAACCTTCAACATGACACCCTACGTGCCAGAGCCTGTACCTCCTTGTCAGCAGCACACAGCACATAGAAAATACCGGTGTGTCTGTCTGTAGTGGCTATTCCTGGTTGTCAACTTGACTATATCTGAAATGAACTACGATCCAGAATTAGAAGACTCACCTGTGGCCCTAATCTGGAGGCTGAGAGATACAAGTTTCCGACCTGAATCTTGGCATAGAGACCTTGAGGAATAGTGGCTATGAATCCCAGAGGATTAACATAGAAAGCTCTATGAGTTCAAGGTCATCTGGGATTAAGGGTGTGGTGGCACACACCTTTAACCTGGGCCACACTTTTTGCTGGAGACCCATATAAGGACATTGGAAGAAGGAAGGCTCTCTCTGCTTCCCCTGCTTGCCTTGTGGGACTGAGCAACTGCTGGATCCTTGGACTTCCATTCACAGCTGCTGCCGACCGTTGTTGGAAGTTGGACTACAAACTGTAAGTCATCAATAAATTCCTTTACTACATAGAGACTACCATAAGTTCTATGACTCTAGAGAACCCTGACTAAGACACTGTCCATCTGTACCCTACTTGACCCTTGACTCAGCGTGCAGAGTTCAGCACTGCAGGAAGCTCCCCACCTGCAGGACACACACCTTCCTAGGTGACTCCCATCCCACTGCAGGACCCAGGTGAGGGTGGCGCTGGTCTTACTACCATGGGGCCTCACACTGGGCTGAGTCATCACTGTTCTCAGAGTCACACAGGGTGGGGTCTCCCCTGTCCCTGACTCCTCAGCATAGTCTACACAGTCTGGTTTTCTTCTCCACTTAAGGTGCCATACCCTAAAGGCTCCACAAACTTGGAACAGTGCCACCAGCTGAGAATCAAGTCTCCTGACACATGAGCCACGGGAGACATCTTATGTACCAGCTTCAGACAGACAAAATCTAGTCAGTAGTAGTCCTGACTTGTTCTCAGAGAGATAGAGGTCAGAAACTTAAAAAAAAAAAAAAAAAAAAAAAAAGCAAAGTTTCAGTGAAAGAATACATGTAAACGTAAGTTTACTAAAAATAAATGATCTAACGTATCTGTGCATATGTCTATGTACATAGTCTGATTAGTGACAGCCATGATGCAAAAGAGTGATAGGTAGAAATATTTTGGTGATAGGGTGATAGAAATATCTTGTAATTTTTTTTTAAGATTTATTTTTATTTATTTTATGTGTATGAGTACACTGTAGCTGTACAGATGGCCCTGAGCCATCATGTGTGTGGCTGCTGTTGAACTCAAGATCTCTGCCGCCCGCTCGCTCGCTCTGGCCCTGCTCACTCCTGCCCTGCTTGCTCCGGCCCTGCTCGATCCGGCGTAATTTACTGCAGCTGTCTTCAGATGCACCAGAAGAGGGCGTCCGATCTCATTATGGGTGGTTATGAGCCACCATGTGGTTGCTGGGATCCGAACTCAGGACCTCTGGAAGAGCACTCAGTGCTCTTACCCGCTGAGCCATCTCCCCAGCCCTATCTTGTAATTTTTAACAATTCATTTTTATTTTATGTGGGATGTTTGCCTACATATATGTATGTGTATCTCATGCGTGCCTGCTGGCCAGCGGTCTGAGAAGGATGGTGGATTCTGTGGGACTGGAGTTACAGATGGTTGTGACTGAGAATTGAACTGGGGTCCCCTGAAAGACCCTCCAGTGTCCTTAGCCACTGAGCCGTCTTTCCAGCTCTCTGCCCCCATTTTTGAGTTAGGGTCTCACTATGTAGTCATGAGTGACCTGGAATTAACAAGTAGAACAGGTTGAGCTCGAATTCACCGAGATCCACCTGCCTCTGGCTCCTGAGCGATTACAAAAGAATTTGCCCCACATCCAGCTTTTAGTTTTTATAATTTATTCTTTTGACCTTCCATGTATGTATGCTCCCTCCTTTTCTCCCTAGGCCCCCCTCCCTCCCATGGCCCTTTCATGTCATTCATGTGTGTGTGTGTGTGTGTATGTAAATGTATGTGTGTGTGCACATCCATATATGATCTTGTCATCAGCTTGCCAAGGCTGGGATTTGATATCCAGGTGGCGGCAGGTTGTGTCCTTATCTGGGGTCAACTGAGGTCTCCAGTGCGACCACCTTGGTGGCAGAATTCAGTTTCTGTGGCAGTAATGGCCCAGGCGGCCACTTCTCTGACTGCCAGACAGTTCTCTTCACACCACAGCTTCTGTCTCCACACTAGAAGCTGCAGAGGCCCCCAGCTGTACTTCCTGGGCCCGAGGTAACTCCCTGTCTCAGAATCTACTCACCCAGGCCTTGCTTCCACCTGCAGAGTCCTTCTACCAAGATCTCATTCGTGTGGACAGCAGGGCTTGAAATGTTACGGCATCTAAGGGTCTGCCTTTCTCGTCCCTTCATCCACAAAACCATCGTCTGGCTTGACATAACCTCAAGTCACCTGGGAAGAGAGAACCTCGGCTGAAGACTTGCCTTGATCACATTGGCTTGTGATCACACCGTTTGTGATTGATGATTGATATGGGAGGGGCCCAACCAGCTGTGGGCAGCACCCTCCCTGGGCAGGTGGTCTCAGGCTGCATGAGAAATCTAGCTACCCACGAGCTTGAGAGCCAGCGAGAGAGCCAGCCAGCAAGCAGTGCTCACCCATGGCTTCTGATTCTACTTCATTCAGTCATGGATTGGGAGCTGGAAGTGTTAGCCAAATAGCCCTTTCCTCCTCTGGGTGCCTTTGATCAGAGTGTTCTATCACTGCCACAGGAAGGAAACTAACAGAAAGTCAGCAGTCCACTTTCACTTGTCCAGTCTCTCGCCCCTTCATCCCAAGCTGCCAGTCTTTCTGCCAATAAAACATTGTCAAAACCCCACAAAATGCCCATGCATGTCCCAGCTCTTTCAGCATTGGCTGTGCTGTGCTCTCTTTGAACACACCAGAAGAGGGCATTGGATCCCGTTACGGATGGTTGAGCTGGGTGATTGCTGGGAAATGAACTCAGGACCTCTGCAAGAGCAGTCAGTGCTCTGAACTGCTGAGCCATCCATCTCTCCAGCCCCCTGATCTGAGTTTTTACTTCCATGTTTATAACATGGAGCTATCTCTATTTCCTATTAACAGTGACAGAGTGTGGCATCCCAGCCATGTAAGACCCTCGATCCAGCCCCAAGGTGTGCAGCTTTGAACCTCCTGCAGCCCCTCCCTGTCCTCATCCGTGAAACAATGTTGGCCCCTATTCCTGCCCATGTCCAGAGACTCCAGTTCCATGCAATAGCTAAGACAGAGACTTCTCTCTCATTATCTTCAGTCCTTCCCACAAGATAACCAGCACCTGTCATCCTCGTGGGCACCTTTCACCACGAGCATCCCGGCAGGGTAGTGACAGCTTGGCAGCCAGCTTAGAAATCCAGTGAGGGCCTGGGTGAGACAGCCACAGCGGCTGCCACACCCAGGGTGATGGAAGGCCTTTTTTGTTCTTGCTTTGTTGACGTACAGTGAGAGAGGGCTGGGTGCAGGCATAACCCATTCACGGAGCTGTCGGGATTTGTTCCACATGTGAGGCATGTTTTTAATTTAATGGTTTATATCGTGGTGGATGGTGTTTACAGCAGTGAAGTCAGTGAGATGGAAGCACTGTGGGCCCAGAAACCTTGCTTGGCACACAGGCTGGTCTGAGAGAGGATATCATGTCTGGCTTGATGGTCATGGGTATAGGTCACCTGAGGGGCATAGCAGTCCAAGGTAGGAAAGAGCCAAAAGACAGAAGGGTGGGGTCTCTTTGATCTCACTGGTCTCCACCTTGGAACCCCTCAACCTTTCCCATATGTAGGAATCCAGGCAGTTGGTCTGTTAGCTAGCCCCAGATCTGCACACTGGGCTGTGCAACCTGGGGGCCATGAGGACATAGATTCCAAGAGTTAAGACGTTCTCAAGCACATAGCCTCGTCTCGGATTCTTTATAACAGTGCAGTTCAAAAATCCCATCTGCCTAGTCCCATTTAACATGGGCCCTGATCTCTGAGAAGATACCGGAGGAATCATACTCCCGGCTGTGGAATCATTCAACAAGCCCCTGATCCCAGGAAAGAAGGAGAGGGCTTCCTGGAGGCAGGAACCAAAAGGGGAAGGAACGAATCAGGCCAGCAGAAAAAGGCAGGTCCCCAGTTCTATCGGGGAGAGGGAGGGATGGCTGGGAACAGGAGCTTTACCCTTGGTGTGTGTAATTGAACACACAAGCGTGTGCTTGTGTGTGTTGGGGTGGCTTGATAGCACTGGAACAGTGCCCACACATCCACAGGGAATGTCTTCTACGAACCCATTGGTTGTCTGAAACCTCGCGTAGTATCTCGATTGACCACCACTTTTCCTTTGTCTATGATTTTATAAGCTAAAATTCAGCCATGGCCGGAAACTAAAAACAGCAACTGGGCATGGTGGCACATATCTGTAATTCCAGTACCAGGATGCTGAAGCAGGGGGGTTGTTAAACGTTTACTGCCACACCCTACCGCCCACCCCCGGAACATCCTTACCCAGATCTTTTTGGTTGGTTGGTTGTTTTGTTTTGTTTTGTTTTGTTTCGAGACAGGATTTCTCTGTGTAGCCCTGGCTGTCCTGGAACTCACTCTGTAGACCAGGCTGACCTCGAACTCAGAAATCCACCTGCCTCTGCCTCCCAAGTGCTGATATTAAAGGCGTGCGCCACCACCGCCCGACCCTTACCCAGATCTTAGCAAGTACTACAAGCTGGTTTTTAATTTGTTTATTACACTGTAAATTTAACTTTTCCACCTGAAGGAAGGATTTTCATGGCTGGTCTTTAGTGTGTAGTGACAATTGATCTGATCATGGAAATGACTCCCAGGTCACTACAGGGTGGATAATGTAAAAAGCTAGACGGAAGGGTGACTCACACACAGTGGCAGTTCTGAGCCCAAGGCCATGAAATTTTACCATGCCGCCCAGAGGATGGGTCAATTTAGACTAAAGAACCATTTTTTTGGGAAATTTTTCTTAATGTCTTTAGATTGTGGTTTCCTAAAGTCAGATATGAGACCTGCGTGAGGGAACTGGTCTGGGTAGCCAGCCCGGTGACTTCAGTTCTACACCCGTGTCTATTGGGGAGTACCCAGGCAGATGCCCTGGTAGGTGGATTGACTGACTTCATGCTGGACCAGGGCTCCATCTCTCACCAGAAGCAGATGTTCATCTCTGGATCTCTGTCGCAGCCTGCAGCCTGAACAAATAAAAGAATGACCACAGGTTCAGAAGAAAGAGGGGCGGCATCGCCTTTCCCAGCTTTTCAGGGGGAGGCTTCCAAAACAAGGCTCTTTAGATTTGGAATCATACCTCCTAAGAAGTTAATTCTTTCCTTATGTCTGGAGCTTGATAAAAACAGGCTCCTTTGAACACAGTCCCATGGTGCTACGTGTATGACGGGAAAAAGTTCCCAGAAAAAGTTCCCAGGGTCGTTTGTGGGCAGAGCTTGTGAATGCACTGGTGCGGCCCTTGCTCAGGAGCACCCAGACAGGGCTGGGCTGTGGTGGGGGCGGCAGGAACAGAGAGAGAGTGACACCCTCAAACCCTGAGGGTGGGAGTAAGGCCACCGAGGGGTGAGGGGCACTTGTGAAAGTGGGAGACAGGGTGTGGAGGGGAGGGGGTGGGGCTCTGAAGAAACAGAGAAAACCTGGGTAGGGGTGCCGAGATAAGGGCCCGAAGGAAGGTGGTAATCAGAAGAAGTGGTAAGAGTGTGGGGGGTGGGGAGATGGTGATCCGGAGTGGCCAGGGAAGGGGCGAGGGGCAGGGTAGAGAGACAAAGGCCTCAGGGAACAGGATGCCAAAGGGAAGGGATGGTAAGGAGATGGAGTCCTGGGTATCAACAGAGACAGAAGTAGGAATGGTGAGAAGGTGGGGCCTGAGAGGATGTCCAAGGTGAAGCTGCAGGCTGGTCCAAGCAGCTGTTGCCAGCTGTGGAAGGGAGGGAGTTGGCAGTTTGGAGTGTAGAAGCAGAGGGCAGCTTTGGTGCTGGTGGTATGGTGTGAGGTAAAGAAGGCACACCTCTCTAGAAAGCCCACGCTGCGATCTGGAGATAGCTAGCCCACTGTGGCTTTTGCTGACTGTCCCTGTGGAGCCTGAGCATGAATGCAGGTGTGTCCCTAGCCTTTTGGCTACTGGAGCCAGGCCAATTCAGGACAGCCAGCCATGGGAGGACTCCTGTCCAGCAGCTGCTCTGGGGTCACTGGGGAAGGGGACATGGGCTTCTAAGGCAGATGTGGTTAATCACAAGGTGTTCAGTAGAGTATGTTTATAAGTGTGTTCTCGGATGCCTGCATCTAGATGTCTCCTTGTGTGTGTACTCAGATGGGATGGACTGTCTGTTACCCTCTGTGTGTTCTCAGATGGGTGTCTTCCTGTGTGTGTGCTCAGGCATGTGTACTTGGATGTATTTATCTGTTGATGTTCTTCGGTGTATGCCAGGGTGTGGCTGTTCTCACGTTTGCACTGTGTGCTTTGGGGTGGGAGGCGCACCCCCTTGTTGAATGTGTACAGCGTGGGGATATCTGTGTGCTGGATGCTGCCTTGCTTCTACCTCTGGTGAGGGGATCCTCTCATGGATAGTTGCTTTTGCATAGTTTCTTAAACACTGACTACCACTTCCTGGGGACTTTGGCACTAAAATAATGGCAGTCTTCGGCCACCCAGAACCACATTTCCCAAACCTTACTTTCAAGTAACCCTGGAATCCAGTTGAGAGCAGTTGGACAGAGACAGTGAGTGTCTTCCTGCACTGGCCAATTGATGGCAATTCCAGCCATCTCGGTTCCCAGACCCACCAAACCCACCAAGCCCACTGCCCCTCCTCCATCTCCTGGAAGGTTCTAGATGGAAGGAGTGTCTGTCTTGCTGAAGCCTAGCTTTGGTCCTCCTCTTGAGCCTCCCATCTGGAAGGCCCAGAACCACAAAAGACCCTGACCAAGGGCTGCTGCTTCTCCCAGTGAGACATGGTCCCAACACCCACTTTGTATACCTGTCCCCACTCCTGGGCCCAGATAGGCTTTGGACAGTCTGGATATTATACAATATGCTGCCTGTATCAGTAGGAGAGGGATCCTCTCATCTCTGCCTGTTTACCAGCACGTTCCAGAGTGGACACCTGCCCCCAGAAGGAGACTGGGCCCAATATCCTTGGGATGCTCACTACAGACTCAGCAAGCTAGCAGTTCTCTGGTACCCAGAGGTTGTTCGTGACAAGGATGTCAGTGCTGTCTGTCAGCAGCACTTGACCCTCAAGAACGGAGTCTGCTGCTGTTTGGAAATGGTCAAAATGTCTCCCAAGACTTCAGGTGTGGAGATGGGATGCTCACTGTGAGGGCTGAAGAGGGAGGGGAGTTTTGGGAAGTAATTTGGACTAGATATGGCACACAATTGAGTCCCGGCAGCATGAGAAGAAGACAAAGACCTGAAGAAATAGTGCGTCCCCTTCCTCTTGCCATATTGATGCTACAGCCCCTCAAGACTTCATGAGTAGAGTCTCTGGGGGCAAAACCTTGACCTTGATCCTGGGACCTGGGAGGGATGAGCTGAAATCACTCCCATGGATGACTCCTCCAGGCTGGGGTACTTAGTGATTAGCAAGAGGAGGTAACTGAAGAGCTGGGCATGGGAACACACCCCTTCAATCCAAGCACAAAAGGGGAGGAGCTCTGTGATGTGAGGTAAGCCTGCTCCCTGTTCCTTTTCTGAGACCAAATTTCTCTGTGTAGCCTCCCTCAGCTGTCCCAGAACTCACTCTGTAGACTAGACTGGCCTTGAATTCAGAAATCCACCTGCTTCTGCCTCCCGGGTGCTTAAAGGCCTGGTTGTTTCTTCTTTTTCTTTGTTTTCAAACCTGGAGTTTGGTCTAAATAAGCAAGCTCCAGGCCACCCTAAGCTACATAGTGAGTCCCTGTCTCAAATAAGCAAGCAACAACAACCGAGAGGGGTTGGGGGTGGGACAGAGAGACAGAGAGAGACAGAGATTTGGTTGAGTCAGGCCCTGCCCCATGTGGACTGTACATGCACATACACACACACACACACACACACACACACACACACACTGTACATAGCAATGACTTGAAGAGACTGGGAGGATAAGAAGACCAAGGATCCTGGATCAGGTATGGGGTACCATCCAGACCCCCAAAGTGTGCCTGTCACAGCAGAGAAGGGACTAATGAGGGCACCAGATGACAGGAATTTCCCAATCTCACACCTGCCACTTGTTGTTGACCAAAATGACATGATGCCATATTGCCTGCATATGAGACACTTAAAAGTGAACTAAAAGACGGTATCACTCATTTGGCAGGATCCAGTGAATTAGCCATTGTTTTTTAGATTTCTTTTATTTGTCTGTATGAATAATTTGCCTGCATATTTGTGTGTGCATCAAGTTCATGCCTGGAATTCCAGAAGGTCAGAGTCTGTTGGATCTCCTAGAACTTGGCATCCGGAGTTATGGATGGTTATGTGCTACCATGTCGGTGCTGGGAACCTAACTCAGGTCCTCTGGAAGAGCAGCAAACACTCCTAACCACTGAGTCTCTCCAGTCCCTGAATTGGCCATTGTTGGACCAAATGTCAGATGTTTTCCTGGGGTCCAAGATCATGGAGAGCTGCGTGCACATTTTCCTGCATACACAGGAGCAAAGTTAGTAAGAGGGGCCTGCTCCTGGCAGGACATCTGCAAGGGGCTGGCCTTGGGGTTCCTCCCTCCAGACAGGCTGCAATATCCTGATACTTCAGTGCCTATTTCTGACCCAGTCCTGGTTCTGGCCTTCTGCTTATATCCAAAGCTTTCATAGATTAGACTGGCTTCAAGATCCTTATAAGTGTGGACTGGCCTTGAATTCTGGTCCTAAGCAATCCTGCCTCATCCTCCTACGTAGTAGGTTGGCTGGCTTCTCATTGCCCTTAATTGATTTTCATTAAACATATAAATAGTTGTGGGCTTGGATTTTCGCCACATCTTCCCCCTCTCTTGAGATTCTGAGTCATTTTAATTAAACCTATCTTGTCTTTTTTTTTTTTTTTTTTTTAAAGGGGCTTTCTATGTAGCTCAGGGTAACCTTGAACTCTGAGCAATCGTCCTGCCTTTGCCACTCAAATGCTGAGATTATAGATCTGCACCATTGTGCCAGACTCAGACAAGTTTTCAAAAGAGCACTGCATTTACTGTGTAAACAGGACATGGTAGTGTTCACCTGAAACTAAATGCTTCTGTACTTGGGAGGTGGAGGCCAGAGAACAAGGGCTTCAGAGCCAGTCGGAACTACACAGTGAGTTTCAGGCTACATGACATCCTGTTTCAAAACTCCAAAACCATTTATTTAAAAATTGATTACATTTATTTATTTATGTTGGACAGAGGGAGCAGAGAAGGGAGAATATGAATATAGATGGAGGCCAGAGGACAATTTTGGGAAGAGTTCTCTCCTTCCATCACGTGGGTTCTAGGAATCGAACTCATGGCATCAGCCATGATATAGTGTCACCTTTACCCACTGAGCCATCTCACAGGTCCCAAAAAACAAAAGAAGGAGGAGGAGGAGAAAGAGGAGGGGAGGAATTTACTATGTGACCTATAGGATGCACTGTAGCTGCGACTCCTAATCTCAGATTTCACATTTTTGTGGAGCTCAAAGTTGATTCGCCACCATTGCCTTTTTAAGCCATCCGCACTGAGGCTCACAGAAACGCGTGCATATGGGTTTCATTTGTTTCCTTGCTGTAAGTCTGAAATCCACGACCTCCACTGGAATGTCTCTTCCACTGCTGGCTTGTTGCCCTGATGGGATTCCCATGGAAACCTCCATTTACCGTCCTTGGAGTTGAGAACTAGTTTCAGTTTTCTCAAGGTATTCTCACCGGTCAGTCCCCTCCTGAGCCCCCCTTGTGTGTGTCAGTTCTTCAGGGGACAGTCCCAAGTCTGGCAGCTGACACTCAGATGAGAAGAAGAGATTTGGAATTGAGCCAGGATTTTTCTTCCTGCTTTGGGTTTGTTTTGGTTGGTTGTCTTTTTGACCCAGGGACTCACTGTGTTGCCAGGTTGGCCGTGAACTAATGATGATCCTTCTGCTTCAGCATCCCAAATGCTGGGGTCCAGGCTTGGGTTCTATGCCTCACCCTGTTATGGTTTTGAAACTACAGGAGGGGAGAACTCAGACCAGCAGCCTGAGTGTATACGAGGACTGAGTCAAGGCCAAGAGCTAAGATGAGCATTCAAGGCTGAGTTGAAACTATGAACCAAAGTGCCAGTCTCAAACACAGTTATCCCTACCAAAATAAAAAATTCTGAATGAGCAAAATCACAAAAATAGACCAATAAAAAGGTCAAAATCTTGATAATTTTCATTTAAAAGTTGTGTTATTTTATTATTGTTGTTGTTGTTATTGTTATTATTATTACATTCACTTATCTGTGGGGCTGTTAGTGTCATAGTGCCTATGTGGAGATCAGAGGACAGCTTGCAGGAGTCAGGTCTCTTTCTACCATGTGGGTCCCCAGGAACAAGACTCCAGTTGCCTTGAATCTTCTGAACTTTTATGGCCAGAGACAGAAGACAGAGGGCTTAGAATACCTTGGTGCAAAGTCCTGCAGGCAGGTTTCCATTTGGTTGTCTTTCTGTGTGAGACAGTGAGGAAATCTGTCTCATGAGTAATATTCATCTCTTGAACTAGTTACTAGGACTAGTAGGCAAGCCTAGTTTTGAGAGAGGTGCTAGAGCCCAGACAGTTTCCCCCTAAAAATTCCAGTTACAACTGATACTTATTTTAAAAAAATCTATTCCTCCAGGTGATGGTGGCACACACCTTTAATCTCGGCCCTTGGGAGGCAAAGGTAGGTGGATCTCTGTGAGTTCAAGGCCAGCCTGGCCTACAGAGTTCCAGGACCCCCAAGGCTATACAGAGAAAAAGAATTATTCTAATCCATCAATAAAGAGCATAGCTAGGGATCCAGTGGAAACAGACTGACAGTCACCTGTCCTTGGGGTACTGTGCAGAGCAGAGAGAAAGCTGGACTCAAACATCGAGAAAATGAATTGCAAGTTGTAAAGGGATTGGAAAACAGAAAACTGTCCTTCATGTAAATGACACATCACTGAGAGGTCTCTAGCTGTGACATCACATGTCATGTGACATGTCATATGACACCGTATGATGAGCCACATCCGCAGCCAGCATGCCTTGGCAGTAACTAACTACTCCAATTGGATTTAAGACCTTCTCAACAAGAGGGAAACCATGACTGATACTGGAAACCTAGCTATTGTATGTATATAATGGCCACTGTGCAGGGAGGAAGGAGAGAACTAGTTCTTGACTACTACTACGAAGTAGTCTTCTTCTTCTTCTTCTCCTCCTCCTTCTTTTCCTCCTTCTCCTTCTCCTCCTCCTCCTCTTTTTTCTTCTCTCTCTCTCTCTCTCTCTCTCTCTCATACATACACACCACAAATAATAAATTAATAAATAAATATATTTTAGAAAGTTAAATTTAAAAATAGGCACTCTGTTTCTCACTGAAGCTCATCTTGCTGAAGTCAGGTAAGGTACGCTCTTCTGATGCTATACAAACAGACACGGACACACAGACCCTGCAGCAATGCCACCAAGATACTCGAGAGCTTGGGATATTTCTGCCTTCAGATCTGTGACATTTAGGCCCTTTCTCTTCCAGAGCCGTGGCTGGAGTTTTAGACTTGAGGGCTTTCGGTCTTTGAGGATTTTAGCTTGGGATGACGGCATTCAGGTGTGTCTTTCAGGGTTCTACTTGACTCCACTCATGTGTTGCCTGACTTTAGAGAAATGCTTTCTTGTATAGGTTTCAACACACAAACAAGCAGGCACAAGGACACACACTATCTCAAGTATCCAGGCCTGGTTCCTTGGGGTGGGGGGTGTCTTCCTGCTTTTTCCAGATTTCTCTCTTTCCTGATGCTCTGCCACCCTTCCCTGGGCCTATTGTCCCTCATGCCAGAGATGAAGGCTATGGCTTCAGTGTGTACGGCAGCCCTCTCTGGACCACAGGGGTTCTGCCTGTCCAGAGTCAAATAAATTTGGGGACCTGAAGGATTCAGATGTATCTGAACACTTCTTGGGTCACTATTTGTACCCTGTGTTGAGAAAGAGAAAGGAAGGTGGCCCAAGAGATCTGTTCCAGGGTGTACCCATGTGTTTTTAGGCATTAATTCATTAATGGGCTTGGAAGATTTCACCTGAGCTTGGCAGCAAGGACATCCTGACATAGCTGGTGGTAGAGCAACCTCACCACCCCCTTCTCAGAACTTGGCAGGACACCCTGACTGCTTCTACTGGCTTCTACACACACAAGAAAACTGGTGTAACTGACACCGTTGATTTTTGAAGCAAATACAGGCCTCTCCTTTCAAAAAGATGAGTATGTATTCTGCCTGGGTGTGTTCTGTGTGGGCGAGGCTCACTCCCAAGAGTGTGGTGCAAAGGGAGTTCGTCCAGAGGGCCTGCTCCTCGGCAGGTCCAGGCCCACAACCCTAGTAACTGTCCCCAAGGTGTCGCCACTTCTAACATTCACTTGCTACTAAAAAGCCAGCTAATAGGAACAGAATACATTTTATACATATATGAGTATTTCAAAGAGTAAATAAAAATATTACAAAGAGGGAAAAGCCAGCTGGAAGGGGATTTGTGGCAGAATGGCAGGGAGGGTGGGAGGGCTTGAGTAACCTAAAGCACCAGATCTGGGCACCACCGTGGCACAGTGGCCAGAGAGACAAGTGTCCAACGTGGCACAGCGGCCATGGAGACAAGTGCCCACGCCTTTACTCCTCTGAGCCTTTGATACTGGCTGCTAACCACTGATGCTGAGCATAGGGGCCTATGGGCCCAAGTTGTGGCCTCACTATGTGCAAGACAGAAATTAGTCAGTGCTCTGTGATTTAAAAGAGGTCACTGTGCCCCTCCCTGAGGACTAGCTTTCATGGTACCCAAAGGCATCATGCAAGCTTTCGAAGGAAGGTGGCAGCCAGCAGCCTTGCCCAGATAGGACACCTAGGAACCACATCAGCAGCCAGCATGGCCCAGGAACCCTATAAGTGCAGTAGTGGCCCATGTACCTTGGCAGTAACTAACTGCTCTAATCGGATTTAAGACCTTCTCAACAAGTGGGCAACCATGCCTGGTACTTGTAGACCTGGCCAACAACTCAGTGCTAGTGGAGTCATGGTTATTGGAGGATAATGTACAACCATTTACTAAGCCAGCATATTCTCTAACAACAATCTACAAACATTTGTCCTACACCCACAGAAGAGTGCCCTCTTTCCTCTCATCACAGAAACTTCTCTCTGCAACAGACAGAGACCACTACACAAAACTACAACCAAGCCATACACAGAGTTGTGAAGCCCCGACCCAACAGATACATCTACAAAACACTTGACACCTAAAGCTCAGGGATGGTTGCAGAAGAAGGGACAGAAAGATTGTAAGAGCTGGAAGATCAGGGGCTTTGCTGGAAGATCTGTCTCCTAGCAACATCATAAGCAGCACCTATAAAGAATCACCAGCGTGACTGTCCAAACTATGTAGACTGAACAAGGACATCAACAGACATGCTAAACAGCATGGGGGAAAGCCCGTCCATGATGAGGTCACCCTACACAAAGAACCACGGGCTACTGAGTAAAGCTGAGAGCAGGAGAGGTGGTCCTCCCCAGGGAAGAGCGCCCCGATTGGCTGTCCAGTGCCAAATTGCCAGCCCTGAAAATATGCATACAAGTAACATGATGTGGACTAACAGGCTATATCTGGGAAGTTATATGTATATACAAATACATAAAAGCTACAGTAACAGGAAAACGAGGCCATGAGTTGGAAGGATAGGGAGAGGCATATGAGAAGGTTTGGAGGAAGGAAAGGGAGGGAGACATGTTGTAATTAAAATACAACCTCACGGGGCTGGAAAGATGGCTCAGTGGTTAAGAGCACTGACTGCTTGTCCGAAGGTCATGAGTTCAAATCCCAGCAACCACATGGTGGCTCACAATTGTCCGTAATGAGATCTGCTGCCCTTTTCTGGTGTGTCTGAAGACAGCAACAATGCACTTAGATATAATAATAAATAAAAAAAATACAATCTCACAAGTAAAAAATAGAGTCCACCCCGTCATTGTCCTAGGAGAAAGTGACCACAGCTTTTCCAAAATCCATGCTCCTGTTTAAAGAATGTTAAAGGAAGAAAAAAAGAAAGGAAGGAAGGAGGGAAGGAAGGAAGGAGGGAAGGAAGGAAGGAGGGAAGGAAGGAAGGACCA
>JADRCD010188149.1:0-11588 GCA_019843815.1 Montemys delectorum
GAGGTGAATTTTTGAAAGAGGGATTCTAGTGTCTGAGGCATGATCATTATCTGATTATGCAGGTATCTCAATGCAAACACTGAAGAGGACCACTGACTCTGTACTGGTACCTGAAGGTCATAATGACGGTGAGCTAAGGAGTACAAACCACAGTTAGGATAGTTTAAAAGATGCAGATAAAGCATATGAAGAAAACTCTACACTTTTTCATGGTCAAAATGCTTATGCAAATCAATTTAACCTAACCGAGCACCCAATATTTTTCCTAGTGGTGAAAGACTAATAGCTTTGGTGTTAAGAATAGCCACGAACTAAAGATGGCAGTTCTAATCGCTTCCCTTCGACTTCATATAGAGGATAAAACAGGGGCAATCAGGCAAGAAAGGCTGTGTAAGGCATCCAGATCAGGACAAATCTCTATTCACAGATGACATCATCTGTATGCAGAAATTCCAAGGCATACATACACAGGAACACGATATATCAGAACTAGTGAGTTCAGCATGTTGTAAGGTATTTGGTTAATGTGAGCTCTCTTTGATGAGAGGAGAGCAAGGAGACGACAGAACTAAACAGCACTGGAACACAAACAGGGCATTGCTAGAAAAGCTCGTGAAGTTTAAACTTTGGTTCATTATTCTTTGTCTTTTTTTTTTTTTAATCCTCATATTTATTTGAACTATGTAGTCAATGGTAACCTGATGTTAGGAAGCTAGGGGACTAACTGAGGTCCCACTGACTTGCCATTTATTCTCCTTTTACTTCCTTCTCACTCCTTTCCTGTTCCTGTGTTCTCTTTTTAAATTCTCAATTTGATAAATAGACTACACTGATATAATTTTAGATTATAGGCAGTGGTACCTTATTTGTAACACTTCCTTAAGTCTAAAGTGATTTCAAAGCATAAAAGTTTCAAAACATCTATAATCTACATGTTTTCAAAACAAATCTTTCATGTGTTTTGAGTGAATTTTGACCTTTAAATCCTTTTAGAGAATCCATATCAATAATGCTGTGTGACCAGAATTCTGTAGCTATTCATTTATTTTTGTTTTTCAAATGAATAGTCTTTACATTCATCAATTCAGTCATCATGTGTTGAAACCCAGAACAGAATTCTTGTTTCTATGATTGCAGATTATCGATTGGTTGAGAATTGTCAACATTAGTGTTTATCTTAGTTGGTGTTCTATTGCTGTGAAGAGACACCATGACCATGGCAACTCTTATAAAATAAACCATCTAATGGGGGCTTGCTTACAGTTTTAGAGGTTTAGTCCATTTTCATCAGGGCACACAGGCAGATATGGTGCTGGAGAAATAGCTCAGAGTTCTACCTCTAGATATGTGGGCACTAGGAAGAGAGAGAGAGACTATGGGCATGGGATAGATTTTTTTTTTCTTTTTTTTTTATTAGATATTTTCTTTATTTACATGTAAATTTCTCCTTTCCCAGGTTCCCCTCCAAAAAACAAACAAACAAACAAAAACAACAAGAACAAACCCCTTTTGCCTCCCCCCTCCCCATGCCTGCCACCCCACTCTCTCCCACTTATTGGCTCTGGCATTCCCCTACACTGGGGCACAAAACCTTCACAAGGCCGAGGTCCTTTCCTCCTATAGATGATTGAATTTTCGATCCTCTACTATACACACATGGGATAGATTTTTGAAACCTCAAAGCCCATCCCCAGTGACACACTTCCTCCGAAAAAGTCACACCTCCTAATCCTTCCAAATAGTGCCACTCCCTGGTGATTAAGTATCCAAATTTATGAGCCTTATGGAGTCATTCTCATTCAAACCACGACGGAGTTCTTGATCCATTAAGTAATCTGAACACATTAAAACCCAACCCTCACATTTTAATTGTACGTTATAGAGTAGTTGGCATGTTAACACCCATGCTAATCAGAGAAAGCTTCTGTGCTACAAATGGTAAATTTTTTATGGGTGTTTGAGTGCTTGTGTGTGCGCTTATACAATGTGTGTGTGGGTATGAAAAGCTCAGGTGTATTTTTCAAAATGCTGTCTACATCCTTAAGTGGAAGAGTATAATTAAAATTCAGATGTTGAAGACCTTTGTGTTCGCTGTGTGTGAATCTTCATGGTGCAGCGGAGGTGATGATTGGACCTCTTCTGTGAGATTTTGAAGGGATTAAATGGGATGCACATGTGAAGTACTTAGAACAATGTCTTGGGTATCACAAGTTCACAGCTTTTCATCTGAGAAAGAAGGACAGACCAACACAGATAGAGAATGAAGTGGAACCCTGTGGTATCAGAGAAAGAAAAAGTAGATAAAAGTTGGATCAGCACATGGTAGAATATCTGGCTTTATTTTGGGTTAAAGTGGAAATCGATGAGGGTTTTAAGCAAGGTGTGATATTATCACATCTATGTTTTTAAAACGATACTCAGCTTACATATATTTATATATATTTACTATTTTTTTATTTTTTGAGATACAGTTTAATGTCATCATTCCCCCTTCCCTTTCTTCTTTCCAAACCCTGCATATACCCTGCATTTCTTTCAAATTCATGGGCTTTTCCCCATACAAGCATATACATATATTCCTAATTATAACTTGCTTAGTCTTTATAATGTTATTCATATGTATGTTCTCAGGGTGGACCTTTTGGTATTGGATAACCAGTTGGTATGCTCGCCCCTTTTCCCTGGGGAAGACTATCTGCTTTCAACATTCATTAGTTGCCTACAGTTCATTGTTGGGCACTGAGGCTTCATGAAGTTTCTCCTATCCACTTTAACATGTCTATTGTTGTTCTTGTTCAGCTCATTTCTTTATTTTATTTTATTTATTAGATATTTTCTTTAATTACATTTCAAATGTTATCGTCTATCATGTTTCCCCTTTGAAGTTCCCCTATTCCCCTTCCCCCTCCCCCTGCTCACCAACCCTCCCACTCGTGCTTCCTCTCTCTGGCATTATTCTACACTGGGGCATAGAGCCTTTACAAGACCGAAGGCCTCTCCTCCCACTGATGACTAACAAGGCCATCCTCTGCTACATATGCATATGGGTCCCTTCATGTGTACTCTTTGGTTGGTGGTTTAGTCCCTGGAAGCTCTGGGGGTACTGGTTGGTTCATATTGTTGTTCCTCCTATGGGGCTGCAAACCTCTTCAGCTCCTTGGGTCTTTTCTCTAGCTCCTCCACTGGGAACCCTGTGCTCAGTCCAATGGTTGGCTGAGAATATCCACACCTGTATTTTTCAGGCACTGGTAGAGCCTCTCAGGAGTCAGCTATATCAGGCTCCTGTCAGTAAGCTCTTGTTGGCATCCACAATAGTGTCTAGGTTTGGTGACTATATATGGGATGAATTCCCAGGTGGGGCGGTCTCTGGATGGCCTTTCCTTCAGTCTCTGCTCCACACTTTGTCTCTATAACTCCTCCCATGGATATTTTGTTCCCCCTTTTAAGGAGGACTGAAGTATCCACACTTTGGTCTTCCTTCTTCTTGAGTTTCTTGAGGTTTGTGGATTGTATTTTGGGTATTCCGAGCTTCTGGGCTAATATCCACTTATCAGTGAGTGCATACCATCTGTGCATACCATGTGTGATCTTTTGTGATTGGGTTACCTCACTCAGGATGATATTTTCTAATTCCATCCATTTGCCTAAGAATTTCATAAATTCTTTGTTTTTAATAGCTGAGTAGTACTCCATTGTGTAAATGTACCACATTTTCTGTATCCATTCCTCTGCTGAAGGACATCTGGGTTCTTTCCAGCTTCTGACTATTATAAATAAGGTTGCTATGAACATAGTGGAGCATGTGTCCTTATTACATGTTGGAGCATCTTCTGGATATATGCCCAGGAGTGGTATAGCTGGGTCCTCATGTCTAATTTTATGAGGAACTGCCAAACTGATTTCCAGAGTGATTGTATCAGCTTGCAAAGCCACCAGCAATGAAGGAGTGTTCCTCTTTCTCCACAACCTCGCCAGCATCTACTGTCACCTGAGTTTTTGATCTTAGCCATTCTGACTGGTATCTCAGGGTTGTTTTGATTTGCATTTCCCTGATGACTAAGGATGTTGAACATTTTTTTTACATGCTTATCAGCCATTTGGTATTCCCCAGTTGAGAATTGTTTAGCTCTGTACCCCATTTTTTAATAGGGTCATTTGGTTCTCTGGAGTCTAACTTCTTTGAGTTCTTTGTAGACATTGGATATTAGCCCTCTATCTGATGTGGGATTGGTCAAGATCTTTTCCCAATGTTCAGCTCATTTCTGACAGTCATGTTGGTGAAATTTTATGAGTATATGTTCTAACTAGCAGCTCTCTAATTAGACTAAAGACTTGATTGATGGGAGAGAAGTCATGCCTGGTACTGGAGACCTAGTCAACTACACAGGGCTAATGAGGTCATGGATCTTGGGGGAGAACTTATAACCACTACTTTATTAAACTAGGATTATCCCTAACTACATTATAAATGTTTGCTCTTATTCTCACAAATATGTGTTGTCTTTACTCCTCGTCAAGGAAACTTCTCTTTGCATCAACAGAGACCATTGTAGAAAGCCCAAACCTCCAAGGTGGTGATGCACTCTGGAGACAGGAGCAGGCGAATATCTGAGTTGAAGGTCAACCCCGTGTACAGAGTGAGTTCCAGGAAGGCCAGGGCTATACAGAGAAATCCTGTCTTGGAAAACAAAACAAAAATCAAACCAAACCAAACCAAACTGAAACAGAAACCAAAACCGAAACCGGATCCCAAACCCAAGCCAGAAGTTCAAGCCCAAGCCCAAACCCAAAACAAAATAAAATAATAATAAAAAAAAAACAAACCAAGCCCAAAACAATTAAAATTCAGGTTTACACAGTGATAGATACACAACATAACTTTGGTAGGTAAGGCTCAGGGAAGATTGTGGAAGAGGGAGCAGAAAGATAAGAGTCAGAGGATCAAAGAGCTTGCTCTGAAATTGTATCTCCTAGGAATGTCAGTACACACACCTATAAAGTTTATTCTTGCTTTTTGAAGTGTAAAGGTCCTTTCCTTTTGGCCATGGGAATTAAGAATAAGTGGTTTGGGGAAGGTGATATAGCTCAGTATGTAAAACACTTGTGCCAGTGTGAGAACCTGAGTTGGAATCCCTGGACTTCATAGAAAAGTTAAGCACAATAGCATGTGCCCATAATTCCAATACTCCCAGGAGGAGAAGGGAGGCGGAGGCATAACACAATATATAGAGCAGTGAACTAAAAAAAGAACTAGTCTCAAACAAGACAGAAGATGACGCACAACTGAGGTTGTTCTCTGATTCCCACACATAGGCTATGTCATGCATGTACCCACACTCACACGCATGACCATGCTACCCATATATACCACACCATATACACATACAAGATTAAAAAAGAAAAGACATTTTTTTTTCTGGCATGGGGGTGGGGGGGAGGTACCAAATCACATTCTCAATGGCTTTAAAACTCTCTCTACAGGAGGAAGGAATGTATTCAAAAGGCAAACATTTTCTGAGAACCCTGGAAGTCCAAGGTACTATGGACTGTAATGAAAAACTACATTGAAGCTCATCCCCTCCTGGACCTCCTATTTATTCCTTTACTTGAATTTCTTTGTGTGTGCGTGTGTGTGTGTGTGTGTGTGTGTGTGTGTGTGTGTGTGTAAATAAGTTTAATTAAGGTTGTTTTTGTTAAGAGTGCCATGGAAATAACACTCCCTTCCTCTGGCTCTTATGTTCTTTGTTTCTGCCCCTTCTTCTGCTTGTCTGATAGGGGTGTAGTATAAATGTCCCACATGAAGTTTTACTATTTAAGCTCCTAAGTAATAAACCCCAACTGTTTTCTTGTAGTTTAGGTGGGACCATTTCCCTATACTGCACTCATGTGTATTTTTGTCCTTTCTGCTGAGTATCAGTTTTATCATCTTACTCCACATAGATGTCAAATTGTTAAAGCTGGAACAACATTAGGATGTATCAACATTCCTGATCTAGAACCTTTATTGCTTGCATCTCTGTGGCATCACCTCACTTCTGCCTTTCTGTCCAGAATCCTCACATTGCCTTTATGTCTAAGTACAATGGCTACCACCAGTGCTGTACTGGCTGGATTTGTGTGTCAACATGACACAAGCTGAAGTTATCACATAGAAAGGAGCCTCCCTTGAGGAGATGCCTTCATGAGATCCAGCTATAAGGAATTTACAAGGGTGTGAGGGCTCCTTGTGGGTGGTGCCATCCCTGGGCTTGTAGTCTTGAGTTCTATAAGAAAGCAAGCGGCCTCTGCATCAGCTCCTGCTTCCTGACCTGCTTGCGTTCCAGTCCTGACTTCCTTTGGTGATCAACAGCCATGTGGAAAGTGTAAGCTGAATAAATCTTTTCCTCCCCAATTTACTTCTTGGTCATGATGTTTTGTGCAGGAATAAAAACCCTGACTAAGACAAGTGTCTTTCAATCATCTGTCAAGCCCCGTGCTTAAGTGGTGAATCCTTGGAGGGCTTTCCCTACCATTTGTTTGGATCTGGGACAGCTGTTCTTGTTTCTGCCATCCCTTCCTTACATGGTCTAATTAACTCTCTCTTATTGGAGCTTTCATTTCATGTGCATTGTAAATAGCTTATCCTGATCAGTTTTCTTTAAGGCTTACTACTGAAGAAAAAAAAAAACTTAAATATCAGTCCTTTGGCATTTGCTTTTAATATCTAAGAAAAATCAATTTTCTGAATGAAAAAACAAACATTTAAGAAAATGATACAGTGTTGACACTTCTTAAAGTTGCATGGTGGATATATCATTTTATTTTGTGGATACATGAGAATTTTCACAATAAAAAGTAAAAGCAAAGCATAGAGAGGGGAGTTGAACTAATTAATGTTTAGTCACATAGGAGGGATAGGTAGTGGCTAAAAACAGCACACTGTGTACTGGCTGGTTTTGTGTGTCAACTTGACACAGGCTGGAGTTATCACAGAGAAGGGAGCTTCAGTTGGGGAAGTGCCTCCATGAGATCCAGCTGTGGGGCATTTTCTCAATTAGTGATCAAGGGGGTAGGGCCCTTTGTGGGTGGTACCATCCCTGGGCTGTAAGAGAGCAGGCTGAGCAAGCCAGGAGAAGCAAGCCAGTAAGAAACATCTCTCCATGGCCTCTGCATCAGCTCTTGCTTCCTGACCTGCTTGAGTTCCAGTCCTGACTTCCTCTGGTGATCAACAGCAGCAATGTGGAAGTAAGCTAAATAAATCCTTTACTCCCCAACTTGCTTCTTGGTCATGATGTTTGTGCAGGAATAGAAACCTTGACCAAGATACTGTGTTTTACTGACATATACAGGCTAGTGTATTTTCTATATATTGCTCTTTGCTTAGAACATCTTTATGAAGATTATACCTTTGTTTTACTTTGAAATTCTTGTCATAGTTGATTGTCCCAGGCAAAAGATTGGGTTTTAAATAAAGACATTATGGTTTGAATATGAAATGTCCCCCATATGCTCAGATGTTTTGAATATTTGGCCCCAGCTGGTGATGCTATTTGGGAAGGGTATAAAATCTTTAGGAGAGGGAGACTCCTTCAGTTAGTGGATCATTGGAGATTGACCTTGAGTGTTTATATCCTAACCTCATTTCCTGCTCATTTTAGGCTTTCTGACTGTGGATACAATGTTACCAAACCAGTCTCCTGTTCTTGCCACCATGCCTTCCCTACCCACTATCATATCTTCCCCATCATGATGAAATATAGGGTTGAATTGTGGGCCCAAATAAACACTTTCTCCTTTAAGTTGCATTTGTCAAGGTATTTTATTATATGGTAACAGAAAAGTAACTAAAAGATAGGATGTCCAAAATTTGGTGCAGTTAATATCTGGGGATGGACAATTATTGGTGTTATTGTTTTTTGTCTTTTTGGGTTTTTTTTTGAAGGCTATCCTGATTACTGTTGAATGGCAATAGTCCTAGTACATAACAAGAAGATACTAGGTGCCAGTGGCATGGCTGTGTCTCCTCTTTTCAATCCAGTATAGCAACCCAACATGTTTCTAGACATTGATAAATGTCTCACAGGGAAAGGGGCAAAGTTACATAGAGTTCCAAAGTGCTAAATTATCATGAAATGACCTTTAGCTAAACTTTATCCCTGTATGCTAATGGAGTTGATAAAAGCAGTCAGACACCATAGTTTTTCCATGCTAGAATAAAATATTGGTTGTAGCTATTCTAAATAAAAAATTTAAGCAGAAGATGTTGTTTCTAGCATTTTTAAAAATACAGTAACATCAGTCATTTTAATACCTGGACACTCTCATTTTTAAGTTTTATTTTATGTGGCATTTCTCTTTTTTTTTCATAAAATGCTCATAAGGTTCATTACTGTCCTACTTTTTATTTGAGATACTTTTTAAATTAATCTTCTGCATGGCTGGGCAGTGACAGCTCACTCCTTTATTCCCAGCACTTGGAAAGCAGAGGCAGGTGGATTTCTGAGTTCGAGGCCAGCCTGGGCTACAGAGTGAGTTCCAGGACAGCCAGGACTTTACAGAGAAACCCTGTCTTGAAAAACCAAAAAAAAAAAAAAAAAAATTCTGCATGTTACTATTTTCATCATTTGTAGAATATGACCTTTTTTTATTCCCGAACATGGATACAACTGGACAGTACTAGTATTTTATTTTTAGTGTAGTGCCAGTTTCACGGTATCTTTTGCTTAGATTTGGGGGTTATGGAAATTTATTTGATAAATTTTGTGATTCTGGGCACAGTGTAAAAGAGACATTTTCAAGTGCTGCAGTATATAAGTAAGTAAATGTTTTTCTTGGCTCATTTTTGTACCATAACTAGCCAGTAACTCTTGCATTAACTTCTTCAACTGTAAGTGCACTCATACATACTTCTGATTTCATAAAAACCTTAAAATAGGTTTTCATACTAATATATTCATAACAAGCAGGTGTTTGACATAAAAACATAAATTACACATGAATAAAATTGGTTCAAGGAAATACTAAAATGTGCTAGGGAGGATATTAAAATGTTATTTTACAATCCAACATGAACATTTTTCAGAATTAGTTGAGAGTTCAGGGCTCTGTTACATGATTCATTTTTCTCTCTTGAACATTTCTAGTCTTAAATGGTTTTTATTCTTTCTCAATTTCTCTTGAAAAATTTTAAATTATTATTTTATCAGTCTAGTTGTATAGATTCTTATTTTGGAACCCATATCAAGATCTGAGTACTGAAAACAATCCACGTAATTTTCCCAATACTTTTACTTGTCAGTTCTTTTTAATTATCCTTTTTAATAGTAACTGCGTAGTGTATGTGCATTGCCTTATAAGAACCACAAATATGCTAGTCAGGCTATTTAGAGTCATAGGCATATTTTATGCTGTGGTATAAAATAGAGACCACATTTTAAAGTACTGTTAGAACAACAACATTGTTATATGAGTTCTCTTCAGACATTGAAGCTGGTGAAGGGTGGTCTCTAAACTCCAAGCATGCTAATTTAACTTGCCTCACTAAAGACATGTATTGAACATACTAACTGAGTGCTCACTAACTGACATTCGAAAATTTTTATGTATTTTTATTAAATGGGGTTTTATTTACTATGCTTCTCAGGCTGGACTTAAATTCCTGAGCTCAGGCCATACTCCTGTCTCAGCCTCCTGAGACACTGGCCCTACCTCTTCTCAGTTTCAGCGTTCTTATTGACTATTGTTTCTCGTGAATCACCCATTTTTTTTTCAGGTAATAAAAATTTGATGTAAGTGAAAATAAGATCAACGACTATTGAAAAATTAACCAAAATTAATTAGGTAAGTAACAAAGTGACGATCTTAGTTACACATTTGTTTCTAGAATGATATCCATATGGCCAAGTTCCTTCTCTTTTGTTGTGTCCCCAGATGACCCCTTCTCAGGATGCCATCTCTTATTGCTCATTTGCAAGGATGCTTGCACATCTCCCTCCCCTGACTCACACTGGACTCCCAATCTTCCTTTAATAGTAGCTGTAATATGATGACGTCATATAGTACATATCTGAGTCCTTAGTTCATTATTCCCCTTCCAAATTTTTAAAAGAAGTTTTGCCTAATGTCCTTCTCCTGTGGATTGGTTCAGAGGACTCCAATGTGTTGCAATGATCCCCATAACTGGCAGTTAGCTCTTTGCTAACAGTTATTTATGCTACTATTCTCTGGCTCTTAGCGGTTCAAACTGAAAACCTGGAAGATCTTTGAAGTACGAAAGAGTGAGCCAAAAACAGACTGATGGTATGGATTTTATACTTTAGTTATTAAAATTGTTGCTTATTCAAATTATAGTGACTACCATTTTGGTCACATGCTATGCCACGGGCTTCACTTGTCAATTCTGGAACAGCTCACTGTCATTATGGCGGCAGGTTCTCGGACTAGTACATTGACTTGAGGCTGGGTAATTTGTGAGAAGAACGTTGTTATCTTACAGTGCAAAGGTTCCTGAGCGTGGGTCAGCGTGCATCTGGTTTTTGTCAAGGGGTCTCATCATGTGTGACAAATGGAGAAATGGAAGGAGAAGGGTGTGCATTTCCAAGGAAGGAAACTTAACAGCCCACTTTCAAAGTTCCTTCATTTTTAAAGCTGCTTCTACTTGATAAAGGCTTCTGTGTTTTTTATTATTTAACCAGAAATTCCATTTTATGATTATTTAACCAGAAATTCCATTTTATGATATTTAGTAGAATTATAGGATCTGCACTAGTATGCGATGTGCTTTTTTTATTCTATCCATTTATTAGGATACTGTGTTCCTCTGTTTTAGGGGCTGAGTATGGCAGGATGAATAAAACTGTCCTGGCTTCTAGCCTTACAGAACTTGTAGTCTACTGGGGAAGACAGACAAATCATCAAAGGTTTTTGAAGGAGCTCTACATCACTTGCCCTTTGCTTGACATTTATGTCTTGAATTGCCATTTTTATTGGCTGGTTTTGGGTCAACTTGACACAATCTAGAGTAATCAGAGAGGAAGGAGCCTCAGTTGAGAAAATGCCTTTGATATATCCAGCTATAAGGCATTTTCTCAATTAGTGGTCAGTGGTGGAGGGACCAGCCCACTGTGGGTGGTGCCATCCCTAGGCTGGTAGTTCTGGGTTCTATAAGAAGGCAGGCTGAGCAAGCTAGGGGAAGCAAACCAGTAAACAGCACCCCTCCATGACTTCTGAATCAGCTCTTGCCTCCAGATTCCAGCCCTGCTTGAGTTCCTGTCCTGATTCCTTCCAATGATGGACTAAAATCTGGAAGTGTAAACCATATGAGTGCCTTACTTCCCAACTTGCTTTTGGTCATGGTGTTTTGTTGCAGCAACAGAAACCCAAACTAAGACATCATTGAAAACAGAAAATGTTCTGGTAACATTTAAACTTTATTTCACTTTCCATAATACATTGGAATTTTTCTTCATCTAGAGTTTATGGCTCTTGCATTGATTTTCCAGAGAATTTGTTCTTTTAACTTTCTTTTCAGAGTTGTTAAAAAAAAACTATCTGCCTATCTATCTATCTATCTATCTATCTATCTATCTATCTATCTATCTATCTATCTA
>JADRCD010188156.1:943-20668 GCA_019843815.1 Montemys delectorum
TCCTCCTCCTCCTCCTCCTCCTCCTCCTCCTCCTCCTCCTCCTTCTTAACCTTATAGATTCCATTTGTGCTGTCCATATAGTTGTGGGTGTGCCATCATCCACTGGAGATTTTTCGACCTACCATAGGCCACACTATCAAAGAAAACTGGATCTCCTTTCCACAGAAGCTGCCAACAGTCAATAGTTAGAGGGGGGAGCTTGCATCCATTACTTTTCTTTTTTCTTTTCTTTTTTTGGGGGGAGGGTGTTTCAAGACAGGGTTTCTCTGTGTAGCCCTGGCTGTCTTGGAACTCACTCTGTAGATGAGGCTGGCCTCGAACTCAGAAATCTGCCTGTCTCCCAAGTGCTGGGATTAAAGGCGTGCCACCACTGCCCGGCTTTTTTTTTTCTTTTTTCTTTTTTGGCCGTTACTTTTCTATTGTTGTGATAAAACACTGTGACCAAGACAACTTACAAAGCAAAGAGTTTAATCCGACTTATGGTTTCAGAGGGTTAGAGTTCACTGACCCATGGTGGTGGAGCAAGAGTGCAGCAGCAGGAACAGCTGGAAGCTCACATCTCGGACAGACCGCAAGCAGGAGGCAGAGAGCACACTGAGGATAGCAGGCCTTTGAAACCTCCAGTCCTGCACAGTGACACACCTCCTCCAACAAGGTTCACCTCTTAGTTTTTCCCAAATGGTTCCACCTACAGGGGACCAAGTATTCAAACCTTTGAACCTGTGGGGGCCATGCTCATTCAAACCACACCAGGGCTGGTGAATCTTCTACCCTCCATGCTGGCTCTCTCTTGCGCAGGTCTTGTGTGTAGCTGTTGTGAGTTCCTGAGTGCAGTGGTCCAGAGGTGCTGTTCAGCTCTGGCGCTCCCCAACCTCTGGCTCTTACAGTCTTTCTTATCTCTCTTCTGAAACGGTCCCATGCAGTCAAGCACTGCACTTCGATACTCTGGTCAGCTGTCAGTCTCCATGTTAACCACCATTCACTACAGGGATAACTTCCCCGAGGAGGCCTGGGGGCTGCACTGATCTATGGGCAGGGAAACAGGGACTTAGAGGCAGGTTGATGCTGTGACAGAGCTTCTTAGAGGCAGGCCTCTGCAGGACCAGTGTGATGATTTGTATGTGCTTGGCCCAGGGAGTGGCACTATTAGGAGGTGTGGCCTTGGAGTAGGTGTGTCACTGTGGGCGTGGTCTTAAGACTCTTATCCTAGCTGCCTGGAAGCTGGTTTTCCACTAGCAGCCTTCAGATGAAGATGTAGAAGTCTCAGCTGCTCCTGCACCATGCCTGCCTGGATGCTGCCATGTTCCTGCTTTGATGATACTGGACTGAACCGCTGAACCTGTAAGCCAGCCCCAATTAAATGTTGTCCTTATAAGAGTTGCCTTGGTCATGGTGTCTGTTCACAGCAGCAAACCCTAACTTAGACAACCAGCATGCTTGTTTTCTTGTGTATTTAAAATATGTGTAAGGAGACCGCCTGGCACATCTGGCTTTCACATCTGAGCAGAGAGCCAGAGAGCCAGTCCATCCAATGCTTTGATTTTATGGATGGGGAAACTCAGGTCCAGAGAAGACTCTGAGCAGTTATTCCAAATGCCAGCACGACATGGTGGCCTGAGAATCCAGCCTCCACTTTTGAATTCCGGTCAGGAGCAGCACTGAGGAGCTCTGTACAGGGTGTTGCTTCTAAGGGCTTTTAGGGACACTTGAACTCTTTCTCATTTAGCCCCTCCCAGGGTGGGCAACACTGCTTTTCTTGACCTCAAAGGTTAGGGCTACCAAGCTGCTCACTTCTGTACTATTAGAGACTAATTTTAAGCAAATTAAATGTAACCTACATTTAAGAGTAATCTATAAATGTGGCACCTTTTTGCCAAACTCAATAGCTGTAAAAACCTGTTAGCTATGAAATATGAGTCATGGGCTGTCACTAGCCTTCTGTGTTCCTTACCTCCAGCCTGGCTTTGGGACTTGCTCTGATCAATGGAACATGATGGAGGATGAGATGTGGGTACATGTGTCCTCCAACCTCGTGACCCAGGCCCCAGCCAGCCATCCACAGGATGGGAGCAAGGCTATGTTGAGTCAGCCAGCTGACCTCAGGTACAATGGTAACCCACTGAAGACGGGTTGAGCCCGGCCAGCCCGGTGGACCCCACCTGTCCTAGAGACTCCCCAGCAGAGGTACATGTTGTTCAAAACAACCAAACTTCAAATTGGACTGTTCTTCACAATAATAGCTGATGGATACGGAGGAGAGGGACGTGTGTTTAAAGTACCCACCACAAAAGTGTAGAGGCGATATTCTCTGTGATAGCCCACACATGCTCACTCTAAGGAGGAATGATTGATTATTTTCTGTGATAGCCCACACATGCTCACCTTAAGGAGAAGTGATGAGTGGAAACACCCTACACAGCACAGAGATGGGGAGGGTTGAAGGGAATAATTTTATTTTGCAATTTCCCCCCCTTCCCCCCCCCCCCCCCCCCTCCCCTCCTTTTCTCGGCAATGCTGACATCTGAACCCTGGCCTCACATAGAGCCAGCAAGCATTCCACCCCCGGAACTCTTTCCCTCCTAAATTTCCTGGGAAGCCATCACATCCCTTTTACGGAAATGCCCTTTCATAAAATAAGGGGCCAGTTGCCCTGCTCGGGTGACAACAGCCACTGGAACAAGTCCCCATCTGTCTGAAAACTAGCGATTGACACAAGCAGGAAAGACCTACTATCACACATCCAAGGTCAAGCCACCCTCTGACGCTGCTCTGCAGCCACCCTCTGACCCTGCTCTGCAGCCACCCTCTGACCCTGCTCTGCAGCCACCCTCTGACCCTGCTCTGCAGCCACCCTCTGACCCTGCTCTGCTCTTGGTTGGAGAATCAACCAAGTTTGAATAGGATCAAGAGCCTACTAGAGGAAACTTCACAGTATTTTCTGAGCAGGAAGCATGGATGTGGCAGCCTACCAAGTCAGGGAAATGAAGCACTAGCAAGGACAGGCCAGCTTCTGGGAAAGATGCTTCCTGGGCATGTGTCAATACTGAGGACGTCAGGCAGAGTTCCAATCACGTGCAGGGAGTATAAAGGCACCGTGATCCTGTGGGAAGGACTGGTGCATGTCGCTCTCTGATGACATATATGTCATGTGCCAATCAATGCTGAGGGGACAGGCTGGAAACAACTTCATCTGTGTTCATCAGCTGCATGTCAGGCACGGGTTGAGGGCGCAGAGCCAGACTAGTGTCGGCAGGGTTGGGGCAGGGGCTGGAGGAGGTCAAAGGGCAAGTCAGAGGTCTACTGAATCAAAGCCCACCATGGGCTCCATAAGGCATTTCTCCAGCCTGCCTGAGCACTTCCTTCCATTCATAGCCTCTTTGTTTCTTTGATGGAATTAACTGATCTTTGGGCAAGATTTCTTCTCCCCACAAAATAAGGTTGCTATCACTTGATTGAAAACAATTGTCGAGTGTAAGTAGAGTTTAGTTAGTCTATTTGGGGATAAGGGAGTGAGAGCATTTTGGCAGTTTCACTGCTGCAAGTCCTGGTAAAGGAAAGCAAGGAGACTCCCTTCTCTCTGCACACTTTTCTGCACAACTTTCTGCAGCTGCCCCACCAATGGCTGGGAGGGCTGGGTCACTTCATGGTCCAAAAGAAAGGGCATCCTAATGGATCTGTCCTGGAGGAAAGTTTTAGACCTGGCTGGAGGCTCCTGGAGCCCCTGAGTGTCAGGGAAGCCAGTCAGCCTCTCGTCGGCTTAGCCTGCCCACATGGGCCCTGGCTCCTTAGGAACAGCAGGAAGAAACAACTTACCAACAGCAGGGGGTTCATGCCCTGCAGTCCTCCTAGGTCAGACTTGCTTGCCAACCAGCCCGTGAGGCAGCTCTGACCCCGCTCTCAGCCTGCCAGGGCTTCTGGGTAGGTGATGCTCACTCACGCTGGTGGCAGGTACACAGGAGGTAGAATGGGAACAAGGAAGGGTTCTTAAGGGCGAGTCTCCTACTGATATCCATTGATCCTGACACAAGGATATCCTTGATCCTGACCATTGACCAAGTTAAGACAGCAAAGTCTAGGGAGTTGCAGGATACCCCTTCTAGGAAGGCCTGCAGCCAGCCTGGGGATGCAGGGAGGGGTTGCCACCCACCACCCTCAGCTCTACTCTAGCCCTGCCTCTCCCATCAGAGTGCCCACCCTCCCCAAGATCTGCTCCCCTAATATACCCACCACACTGTAGTTTGCCCTTCTAGAGGATAAACTATGCCATTATGCAGCTTAAAGGCCCCACACCTTCCTCAGCTCAGTGGCCTTCCTCTTTTCTGGGAGCACAGTCACTGCTAGAAGAGTCGTGTTCTGAAAAGTGAATTGCTAGGCGAGTTCATTGTAAAATCTCAGGTGATTATGTCACTGGGCCATGTCTTGTAACACCACTGTCTTATCCAAGGCCTATTTTGATCAAAAAGTCATTATGAGGCACATGACTGTAATTGAAATTCAACCATCAATTAATTAATTGAAACAGGGTCTGGCTCTGCATGGCTCAGGCTGGCTTGCGTTGCTATGTAGCCCTGGTCTCCTGAGTGGTGGGATTACTGGTGTCCCTGGTTAAATCACCACCATCTTTAACAATTTTCAACAATATAATTTGGATATTAGTCTTGTAACTGAGGGACTCTGGTCCTCCTAGCTGGTAGGGTCATTCCTGGGTGTTCTTGCTTATGAATGGCAACACAGGAACTCTACAAACCTTAGCACCACTCACAGCCTTCTGGAAAGAACCCTGGGCACTGGGAGGGGCATCCTTGAGTTCAGCCCAAGTTTGGCCTGTGTTGGGTCAGTGTTCTCTTTCTGTGCAGATCTATCTGGATGCAAACTTTCTACAGAGCTGTGCTTTTTTTTTTTTTTTTGGAGGCATAGGTTCTCTGTATAGCCTTGGCTTTCCTGGAACTCCATGTGACCAAGTTGGCCTCAAACTCTGCCTCGGCCACTACTGCCCAGCTACCTGCTGGGCCATCTTTTTTTTAGTAGATATTTTCTTTATTTACATGTCATACGATATCTTCTTTCTCAGTTTCCCCTCCAAAAAACAACAAGAACAAACCCCTGTTCCCTCCCTCATCCCCCCTACTCCCCACCCCACCCTCTCCTGCTTACTGGCCCTGTCATTCCCCTACACTGGGACATAGAACCGTCACAGAGCCAAGGGCCTCTCCTCCCATTGATGACTGACTTGGCCATCCTCTGCTATACATATGCAGCTGGAGTCATGAGTCCCACCATGTGTACTCTTTGGTTGGTGGTTGAGTCCCTGGGAACTTTGAGGGTACTAGTTAGTTCATATTATTGTTCGTTCTAAGGGGCTGCAAACCCTTCAGCTCCTTGGGTCCTTTCTCTAGCTCCTTCATTGGGGACCCTGTACTCAGTCCAATGGATGGCTGTGAGCCTCTACTTCTGTATTAGTCGGGCACTGTCAGAGCCTTGCTAGTCCCTTTCAGGATAATCTTTACACTCCAGGTAGATCAGTCAGCTTGTGTTTTCCATGACAGTCCTTCTGCCTCATTTTTTAAAAATTTTTTTTAAAATATTTATTTATTTATTTTATGTATATGAGTACACACTGTAGCTGTATAGATAGTTGTGAGCCTTCATCTGGTTGTTGGGAATTGACTTTTAGGACCTCTGCTTGCTCCAGTCAACCCCACTTGCTCTGGTCACCCCTGCTTCTCAGTCCTTGCTCACTCCGGCCCAAAGATTTATTTATTATTATAAATAAGTAAATTGTAGCTATCTTCTGATGCACCAGAAGAGGGCGTCATTAAGGGTGGTTGTGATCTCATTACAGATGGTTGTGAGCCACCATGTGGTTGCTGGGAATTGAACTCAGGACCTCTGGAAGAGCAGTCAGTGCTCTTTACTGCTAAGCTATCTCTCCAGCCCCGTTTTCTCCTCTTTTCTTTTGTTTCCTCTCTTTCCCTTCCTCCTTTTTCTCTTTTCTCATTGGGGACTGACCCTAGTGCCATGTCCCTGCCATGCTCTGTCACTGAGCTACTGACAAATCCCCAACCCTGGCTTTTGTATTTCTTTATGTGCCTTTATATTTCTCTCTATGGTCTCTCTTTATAAACATAGCCCCCAAATCTATATGCTGACTATAAGCCACATAGTTTTACTCCCACTTTTCCTTTTTAATGCAATCCTAAAGTTCCTCTTGCTGCCCTGACACTCACTATTTTGGAGCCAAGAATGAGCAGCTGGGGACCAGAGGAGGAGGTGGCTCCCAAGGTAGTGACTAGGAATCCCACTGAGCCCTAGCATCCCCTCCATGCTGCAGACCCTTGCTATAGGACTGAGGTAGCACACAGCCCTAGATCTTGATCACGGGTTGGCACTGAAGAAATGGTTAATGGGCTCTGGTTCATATGGAAGCAGGCAGTGGAGAGTGCTGTTCAAGTCTCTGTTGTTTAAACGGTGAGGGGTCAAGCCCTGAGCAGGTGAGGGTGGGATTGGAACCTGGCTGGTGTCACTGTCCCCTCTTGTTTAGCACACCACGAAGGGCAGGTCATTTGCACACTCACTTCCATTTTGACAGCTGTTAGTATATATATAAAAAAAAAAACAAGAAGCCCCTATACATGGGAATTTACCTAATGCTAATCTGGATAATTGAAAAATCCACCCAAAATACCCCACTGAGACTCAGAAGGAAGCCCTGAGGCCCGCAGGCTCAGCTCTGTGGTGTACTCTGTTGGCACTCAAGCAGTGACTGGCCTAGGGCCTTCTGGGGAAGGCAGGGAGTAGAACAGGATTCCTTCTGAGGTCCTGATTGTGGCGGCTCCAGTGAGCGGGGCCTCTAGCATCAGCCATACCCGGAGAAACTCTTGCCCTTGCCTGTTGGGGCTTGTGAATTTGGTTCACCATATTTGCTAGAGAGTTCTCCCCTCTCTTTCCCTCCCCTCCTCGCTGTTGCCCTCTCTGTAAACTGGGATCTGGGGGGCAAAGGGAAGATATAAAACAAAGTGAGGGTGTGTCTTAGTCAGGGTTCTCTAGAGTCACAGAACTTATGGTAGTCTCTATGTAGTAAAGGAATTTATTGATGACTTACAGTTTGTAGTCCAACTCCCAACAATCAACTCCCAACAACGATTGGCAGCAGCTGTGAATGGAAGTCCAAGGATCTAGCAGTTGCTCAGTCCCACAAGGCAAGTAGGCGAAGCAAAGAGCCTTCCTTCTTCCAATGTCTTTATATGGGTCTCCAGCAAAAAGTGTGGCCCAGGTTAAGGGTGTGTGCCACCACACCTTTAACCCCAGATGACCTTGCTTGAACTCATAGATCTTCCAGTCTTAATCTTCTAGGATTCATAGCCATTATGCCACCACACCTTTAATCCCAGATGATCTTGAACTCATAGAGCTTTCTATATTAATCCTCTGGGATTCATAGCCACTATTCCTCAAGGTCTCCATGCCAAGATTCAGGTTAGAAACTTGTATCTCTCAGCCTCCAGATTAGGGCCACAGGTGAGCCTTCTAATTCTGGATTGTAGTTCATTTCAGATATAGTCAAGTTGACAACCAGGAATAGCCACTACAATCCACCCCTTGTCAACTTGACACAAATAGTATCTCATGTCCACATGAAACAATAACAAAATCATGAGTACGCCTAACATGATATAACTATTCCTCGTACAATCGCAAACACATTTATAAAGTTACAATGTCCCTTGGGAACATTCTTTAGTGTCTCAACTTAAATACCAATTGATGTTAAAGAAATTGGAAGAAAAATGTATTTTTAACAAAATAAGACAGAAGCATCCATATTACTTATAATCCTCGTTTCTGCAACTGATTACGTGGCCTTAGCTGGTATTTATAACTACCTTCCTCTACTACCCATTCTGTATTTTCTTCCCCCTCAGCAAGCACCTCAGCAGGTCCTGGCTCTTTTCCTGGAGGATTGACCCATACCTTCATTCCTGATGGGTCTGCATCCTTTGTCATCCTGCTTGGATTAGGCTGTTGTAATTTCTCATTGACTTTAATCACAGGATATGGAAGTACTAAGAGACACTCTAAGGGATCTCCTGCACTCCAAACATAATCTTGCTTACCTCCATTGTGAAGAGGCAATGCGATTTCTCCTTGGTAATCTGGATCAATCACTCCTCCTAATACTGTTATTCCCTTCTTAGCCTGTTGGTTTAAGGGCATTAGAAGCTCAAAATGACCAGGGGGAAGTCTGAGCTTCCAGTTCAATGGAATGTTTGTTGTGGCTCCTGGTAGGAGAACTCCACCCTCTGGAACCAAAATTTCTAGGCCAGCAGAACCTAGAGTTGTGGGGACAGGAAGCAAAAATTTTCCTAGAGGGTCACTAGGAGTGATAGTGAGTGGAACTATTCCCTTTTCCATCCCTTGATTCTCAAAGAATCCTCCCAACTGAATCCTATTAAAAAACAAGGCAAACAACCCCTTGGTGGTGGCACACGCTTTTAATCCTAGCACTCGGGAGTCAGAGGCAGACACAGACGGAGTTCGAGGCCAGCCTGATCTACAAAGTGAAGTCCAGAACAGCCAGGGCTACACAGAGAAACCTTGTCTCAAAAAAACCAAACCAAACCAAAACAAAAAACTAGAAAGAAAAACAAAACCAAGCAAAAATAAGCAGGCAAGCAGGCAGGCAGGCAGACAAAAACAGAAGGTGAGAACAGACCAGCCCTGGAGGCCTTGCCTTGTGTTCACTGGCCTCTGCTGGGGTCTCAGCCCCAGACCTTGTTCCGAGGCCTTACCTCATCCTAAATCTACCTTCTTCTGTCCCCGGGGTTGAAGGTCCGGTGGCTCACCTTCTCCATGAACACACCTATACCCGAGACTCATAGTCTTGGGGCCTCACTTATCCACCCGTGTCCTCGAAGGCAGAGACTTGGGACCTCAGTTTGGTCACTTGGATCTGACTATGACGACATTTCATTATGTCTCCTTACACAGCAGGAAGCTTGACCCTCCTTTGAGTTAATCAATACCCGGGCCACCCTTAGTCAGCCATGCTTCGGTTGTTCTGCAGCCCGGCAGTTGTGGCCCTGTCTCTTCTCTGTTGCTTCTCCCTGCATACCTCATACCACAATCCCATCAGGGCTCCTAAGCTTCCCAACCTCTCTTCTAAGGAGCCCCTGGGTGCTGGGGCAAGCACAGACTGGGCACTTCCTCCTCCTCCTGTCTGCCTTCATTGTGAGCCGTCTCCCCAGGGAAAGCCTCTCCCGCTTCCATTCTTTCTGCTAGTGCCTCACATCCTGTGCTAACTGCAGTCGAGTGCAGTGACTGTTGCCTGTGCGTGTTATATTAACTTCCATATCTTTTACATTGCTGTTTAAAGTGGTTATTAAAATAAACACACGATCAACAGAGTATTCCCATGCTTGCATATCCAGTGTTCATGTTTGGGATACAGATATGTGGGCCAGGGCACACTGGAAAGCTACTCTCATATCTGTTAGGGAGTTACCTGCATGGAGGTAACTCAGAGGTTAGGGCCCAATAGTTGTAGACAAGTGGCCAGCATCCTGAGATGCAGCTAGGCGAGCAGGATAAGGTCAAGATGTAGGCTAGGCCAGCACCCTAAAGGTCCCCTCACACGCCGTTCCAGTCAGTTTCTCTCCAAAGGAATAGCTGACACCACAGAGAGCTTTGGCTATTTTAAATTTGGCAGAAGGGCAACCTGGTACGTCTGCTTCCCTTTTCTTGGCCCATCCTGTGTGAGCTGCCTCCACGTAGTTCCGTTTCATGGATGCACCAGGACCTATTTCTCCATCATCCGGTTGAAGGGCATTCTCATTTCTGCACAGAGGACAGAGCATGTACAGTTTAGCTGATCTTGGTAACTTAATGGCTTCTTCTTGCTCTACTGAGTCAGTTACTCTCATTTATTTCTCTATTCTCTCACAGGCAAACGTTCTCATACTTTCAATTACGAGACTATTCTATGAACATAGCAGGTAATTCTTTAAGGACTCCTAGTTAACCTTTAGGGTAGAGGCCTAGAGGTGAAGGTGCTGGGACAAAGAGACACCTTGTCTCACTTTTTCCACACACACATCAAATGGAAGGGACACTAACTGCCAGGGTGCCTTAGAGACACACAACAGCTTGAGTGGTTTCAATCACAGGGACCTAAAGTCGTGGTGGTGCTGGCGAGGAACGGGGGTGAACTTATCTCTTTCTTGCAGATAGTGACCCTCTTGGTTCCTTTTCATATGGAAATTCCTTTGTGCTCCCAAGTATCCTGTGTCCCTGTCTCCTGGCCTCATAACTATTATATAACTATATAACTTTATATAACTATAAACTATATAACTTTATATAACTATAATGCTATTCAGATTAGATCAAAGTTCCCTGTACCTGCTCTTCCTCCCCCATTATAGCTTAATCTCTACTTTGAAGGTGTCATCTCCAAGTACATCCCCATTCTGAAGTACTGGGAAGTAGAACATCAACACAGGCATCTTCAGAAACACAGTTTACCCCATAACAAAGCAAGTCCTGAGAGCCCAAGCATGTCCTCTGCTGTTGCTGGGCTTGAGTGCAGCCCTCTTGGCTTCTTCTAAGTCTGGACCCTAGTGTGGTACAAGGACCATTGTCTCTTGTGCCCACTCATGCCCCCTTTTCTGTGTTTTCATTCCATCAATCAACCTATCGCCTACTGATTGGCATCCCGGTGTCTGAGGCCCAGACTGATGGGTCCTGATGTCTCTGGTCCTGTGATCAGGCTGGGAGTAGGGCATTATAAGGCTCAGACACCACTAGCTGTTCATCTCTCTGGGCCTCACTCTTTGCAAAATGTGAGGCAGAGGGCACAGGGGCCGTGTAATTATCCCCTTCCAAAGTCAATTACAGCTCCATATTCTAAAGCCTGTTTTTAACTCCCCTAAACAAGTTCATTTTAAGCTTGGTGGTAATTTGGCTCTTTTGTTAAAATTAAGTACTTAAAGTAAAAATTAAAAGACAAAATGGAAAAACCATTGGGCATAGAAAATCCACCCCGTGTTTAATAGGGCCTCTTAAGCCGAGGACTAGAGTAAGGTGTGGGGCGTGCGCTGTACATGGTGGTCCTCCACGCTTATGTTCTGTGTAAGCTTTCTCAAGAAGGGGATAAAAGCTCATTTTCATGAGAAGCCTGCTTCTGTGGTGGGGCGATTAGGAAACTATTGTTGAGTTCAGACTCCTCCAAGTTTAGTACCTCAATCTCAATGTTTGCAACAAAGCAAGTTAAAAGCCATTGTATCCATGGGTGAGTCTCAGACATGCAGAGCTAAAGAACTCAGAGACAGAAGAGCACCACGCAGTGGCTGGCGCTGCCATGATGGAGCCCAAGAACAGTGGGGCCAGTCTATAGTAATGGCAGCCCGGAAATGGCCTCGGATACACTCATGTCTTCCCAGGAGGGAGAGAACCAAATCAATATTTCTGTGAGACCTCGAGGAAAGAGGGGTGTACATGACTCACCCAGTTCTGAGGATGCTTGTGAGAGTGAACTTGTCTACCAGCTCTGCCATGCTGGCTAGCAGGATGAAGTCCTGGTCCCTGCCCAGCCCTTGCTTAGTCTGGCCTCTTCCTGTCTACTGAGCCACTCACTTGCTGCTCTACCCACCCATGACAACGCCTAGGGACAAGGATGGGCCTTTTCTGCATCAGCATAAGCTCTGTTCCCTGCTTCCAGGATGGCACGTGAGAAGCACACCCTCTGTGCACCACAGTTTCTCCTCCTGTCTGGTACTGGTGTATCTGTCATGGCTGGTAGATCTGTGTTGGCAATGCCTGGTAAGGTGCGGGCACTGAGGTAAGAACTTTAAAAAGGGGGGGGCATCCCTTATAGAGTTGTTTAGGGTAGCAAATGGAGTCTCGTGAAGAGACATTCTGTTATAGTCACTCATCTTTCCCCATGACATCTGAGACAAGAAGGGCAGATGTATGACTTCCAGCGACTCTTCAGGACATCTTCTTTGGCTCTCTGAGGTCTGTAAGTACAGTCCCTAGCTCTGGGGAGGGCACTGGGATGGGTCTATGAAATAGAGGCCTGGATGTTGGGGCCCAGATGTCTAGGTAAGGAGATTGTGCCGGATGAATGCAAGCCAACAGTTATAAACCAGTCAAAGGCCTAGCTCAAAGATAGTACAGAGGCAGGAGGCCCAGCTGAGAGACAGGTTATGGTGTCTGGATAACCCTTGTGCTCTCTGATGTTTCCGAGTCACCCGGCCTCTAATCTTGACTTCTAAAACTTAACACCAAGCTTCTAGCAGGGGGTGGGGGAAAGAAAGGAGGAGGTATTTCCAGCAGAAACCATAGGGACGAACCTACTCCCACCAAGAGTAGGTTTCTAGAGGCAGAACCCAAGGCAGAGAGTCAGGAGGAGAGCAGAGGGAGTAAGCCTGCGATGATGTTTTAAACAGGGGTTGTTCCTACTAAGGGTTGCCTTGGCGAGCCTACAGAAGGGGCTGCTGTGAACCCAGCAGCCTTCGGAAGGGCAGAACCCCTGCAAGTACTGCTTGGGTATCTGAAAATTGTCTACCACGGAGGGAGGGAGAAGCTGTTCCTCCCATCTGCCATGTTAGCCCCAGGGCAGACTGCGTGGGAACCGAGTGGGAACCGAGGCCCCCAGGGTCTGTGTGTGTGTGAGCAGTCGGGTGATTTGCATGGAGAGCACATTTTCAGTTTCTTCCTCTCACCAATGGCTAATTTCACTTTCACAGCCTTTCTTTCTCCTTACACTGGATTCATTTTGGTGTCTCGAGCCTGATGTCGCAGTCTAACCCCTGTACTGTGATGTTTCTGTTTCACTGGCTTCTAGGCCGGCCTTCAAAATCCTAGCACTCAGCTGTTGATGTGCCTGCTCCCACAGCCACATGAAAAGTCCCACACTGAGAGTCAAGGGCCTGGACCTGCCTCTGACTCAGTGTGGGATGAGGCTACATCTGAGTAAGGGATGAGGTTCCCAAATGTACCAAGAAAGTTTCTCGAACTGATAATCTCAGAAAGTCCTCCAAGCTACAGGATGTTGTGTTGTGGCAGTTTTGTTGGCCTGGAGACCTCAGTAGGTGCCAAGTGTTGGATGCTGGCCCCCAAAATTTGAGGTCTTGCAGGTATCCTGTTTCTTTGGCCTGCATCCCCTCCAGCTTGCCTCCGACAGGAGGTCTGGTACCTGACCCTTGTGCTCATCTGCTCCTTGGTTCTGTATAGCAACTCTGGCATTGTCACTCCAGGAATGCTCATGTACCTTACTGAGAGAGAGAGAGCCGGGAGCTAATCCTTCTCTCTCTGTGCAGGTGTTTGGAGGGATCAAGCCATGGAGGCTCAATACTAAACCTTTTCCATACTCCTGACCTGTTGAAATTTTCAAAGCCCATTTTCTGTTGGCAGGGTTCAGCAGAGAGAGGCAAGAGGGCTGGTGGGAAGGGCACCACGCCCCACTGGATGTGTGAACATGGAGAAGAGAACAAAGTAGACCAGGCCATCTTTTGCAGCTTTGTTAGCAACCAGAATGTCACAAATTCTGATGTGGCTGAGAGCTTGCCCATCCTTGTTAAGATGGTGGTGTTTACGGCCTTGCGGATGGGAGAGAAAGGATCAAGAAGAGATGGGCCTCGTGGAGCACGGGCAGGCAGGATTTCAAGTCTGGTTCTGCTGTGATCCCCAGAGTCACCCAGGAAACCAGGGTTATCTGAGGCGAGAAACCAGAAAAGTCCCTGAGCAGTCAAGTGCAGGAGGGATGTCATGGAAACCCCCAGGGGAGATGATTAACTGGTTAAGGGCACAGAAGACAAGCGGCTGGTGACCCATAACTTGTCCAGGGGCCTGTAGGTCCCCAAGTTTCTGAGGCCACTGGGTGGGTATGGAGGAAGAACCTGGAGTATGTGAGGCAAGTCTGGAATCTTCCCAGAAAGGTGAAACCTAGTAAGCCTGGCCAGGTGATGGCTACTGGGAAGAACAAGGGGACATTCAGAGAGCTTCAGTTTTAGGCGGTCCTGCTCTATGCCCCCTCCCCAAGGCACTGCGGTCATGGGGGAGGACTTTTCTGAAATGTTTGATTAAGCATGGATAACACTTCTGGTACCCAGGATTATGAGTATCCCCAGAAGATCCAGGGGAGGCTCCTTCTGGCCCCTGGTCCACCTCCCTGGAAGCTGCATCTCCTCCACAGCCCCTTGCTACCGAGAGTATGACAACCTCACTGTCCTCTAAATTTCCTTGTCATTGTGGCTAAACTGAGGTTGTTCAGTCAAAGTACTGAAGCTGTTGGGTAGGTGTTCTGAGATGGGATTTCATCTGAGGGCAGGAAACCAACCTGGCAGGTCATGACAGGTCATTGGAGCAGTGGATTCCGACTGGGAAGCAGTCTCCTGCATCCTCTCTCTTTCCCTCCTCCCCTCCCTCCCTCCTCCAACACAGAGCTATGTAGACTTGGAATATGGTGTTCTTTGATCCATCTTCCCTGGGGCATTTTATTGGTACCTTCTTATTTCCTTACATAGCTCTTTCAAGTGTATCATCATTCTCTCCTCCAGCCTTCTTTCTGAAAGGCCCATAGCAAACCTTTCTATTTGGAAGTACATCCCCCCATTTCCCTGTTTTAGTTAACCCCATTTTGGTAATGTCACACACAGAACAGGGTGGGGCCAGCCAGTTAAATTCAATTGCTGGAGATTAGCTGTGTGAGCCCCTATGATATACTCCTTGAGCAAGGGCTAAGGGCAGAGGTGGCTTTATCTTTTGAGACTGCGAGCAGCTGTTTTACCCCCCCCCCCTACACTTAGAACCCTGTTCTTTAAGCACTGGGCTCACTTGTGCAGTGCATCTTCTACACAAGCTACAGCCCTTGATGGCATTGACACCTATAATCTGCCTCATCAGTGTATTAAGTTCAGGGTAGTGCCTGCCCCTCAGGAGATACTCTATTCAGAGTTGCAGAAAGTAATGAGATTTGCAACTGTTGAAACCCAGAAGGAGAAAGTCAGAGCTTTTCAGTGTTAGATGTGTTATGGGGAACCCACTGGAGATGGTCACTCAGTTTATAGCCAATTAAAAGTCTACTCCAGTAGGCTGGAACTATACTCAAGATACTAGGGACCCAACTGTAGCCCAGTGTGAGGGGGTTTGTGAAGGCAAAAACCTTGCTGGGCAGCTGCCGTGGAGGTTTGCACAAGCAGGCAGTTTAGCAAGAGCTAAGTTAGCTGTGGCATTCTGACCTTGGGTTTCTAGAGTAGAGTTTTCATGGGATTTTCCATGAAGGAGACCAATTTCTAGTTAAACATCAAATGGCCTCAGCTAGAGTATAAGATGGTCAGTGGTGGTGCATGCCCTTAATCCCAGCACTTGAGAGGCACAGGCAGGCTAATCTATGAACTCAAGCCAGCCTGGTCTACAGAGTGAGTCCAGGTCAGCCAGAGGTACACAAGAAATTCTGTTTCAAAAAACAAAACTAAACGAACCCCCTCTCCCCCACCAAATCCCCAAACCCAAAGGACCAAAACCAAAACCTGAAACCCAAAAACCAAGTTGTTGGAACTTATGCACTCTCTTGACCTGTCATAGTTGCTCCAGTGTTGGCTAAATGGCCTTTGGTTTCAGAGAAGTCCAATTTAGGCCATTCTAATTGGTGCCCAGGCTATGGTGTAAATTTTCAGTTCTTTGTGGGTTCTCTGATGCCTTGGCACCAAGAACCTCTGGCTCTCACTTATCTGTTTTTCCTCATTTGTATGTGTAAGCGAGGGTACAGTGAAACCAGCAAAGTAGACTGCTCTGTGGGTAGAAGGGAAAGTAGAAAGAGACAGCCAGGGCTGTCTCTCGGGGTTCAAGAAGATTGCAAAAATGGCCAGGAGAGCCCTGCCAGTTGTAAAAGGTTATGTTGAGGCCAGAGGAAGGTGCATCTGTTGGAGGCTTGAGTTAACAGAGAACGAGAGGTCCTTTCTGGGTGTTGTAGGAGTGGATAAGAAAGTAATGGCTTGTCCTGGCAACCCAAACCCACTTTACAAGGTTTCTGAAGACTGCTGAGTGCTTACAGGGTCACTGTTTACTGGTACTGAGGCAAGACTGTCATTTAAGATGACTGTGGCACTGTCATTTCATGGGGTTAGGACCTACACATTATGTCAATAAGCAGAGGTTGAAGACAAGATCTGTGAAAAGAGCCTGGTGCTAAGGCATGGGGCCTGTGAGCAGCCATCCAGGCCTGGGTGGACAATGGCCTTGTGATCTTAGCTTCCCTTTGGCTCCATATGGCAAAGTAAGAAACAAAAATGAAGATGGCTCATGGACCACTGAGTGAACCTTGACCTCACCCAGATTTTCCAGATTGTTTTCAATAGACTGAATCTGTGAAAGTGACTTGAAACAACATCACCACCACCACCACCACCACTCCCCCCACAACTTTGGGTTTTGAAGCTATCACACACACACACACACACACACACACACACACACACACACACACACACACACACACACCCAGCTTATATAATCCTTTCTCCTGCCTCTACTAAGCATTCCTGGCCCCTGGCAGCTGCTGCTCTGCTTTCTGCTACTGTAATTCACATTTTCAGTAGTATTTGATTGTCAGTTACCATATTGGTAACTGGTTGTGCTGGCTAGTCTTGGATCAGTTTGACGCAAGTTAGTTAGAATTATTTAAAAGGAGGGGACATCAATTGAGAAAATGTAGGCAAGCCTGTAGGGCATTTTCTTAACTACTGATTGGTGTGGATGCCCATTTTGGGTTTTGCTATCCCTGAGCTGGTGGTTCTGGGTTCTATAAGAAAGCAGGCTGAGCAAGTCATGGGGAGCAAGCCATAAGCAAAACTCTCTCCATGGTCTGTCTCTGTGTCAGCTCCTGCCTCCAGGTTCTTGCCATTTGTGTTCCTGTCCTGACTTCCTTCAATGATGCACAGTGCTGGGGAAGTATAATCCAAATAAACCCTTTACTCCCCAACTTGCTTTTTGGTTATGGTGTTTTATTGCAGCAATAGAAATCCTAAGATGCAGCCGGGCAGTGGTGGCATACGCCTTTAATCCCAGCACTTGGGAGGCAGAGGCAGGCGGATTTCTGAGTTCGAGGTCAGCCTGGTCTACAGAGTGAGTTCCAGGACAGCCAGGGCTACACAGAGAAACCCTGTCTCGAAAAACAAAACAAAACAAAAACTGACTTGATTTATTATTGTGTTGCTTGTCAGGGTAGCTGCCTCCCACCCCTTTTTCAGATGGAACCTTACTGTGTAGTCCAAGTTGTGGTCTACAGCTCTACATCCTCCTGCCTTATCCTCCTGAGTACTGGGATTATAGCTGTGCACCATCGTGACTGGTTTATGGGATTGAACCTGGGACTCTGTGCATGTTAGGCAAGCCCTCTACCAACTCAGTTATATCCCCAGTCTGACTCTGTGCATGTTAGGCAAGCCCTCTACCAACTCAGTTACATCCCCAGTCCTCCCAGGTTTTGCTTTTAAACAAGAACCAGAGTAGTTTACACCTTTAGCTATCTTTCCCTTCCCATCAAAGCCAAGCTCTCCTGAGTGCTATAAGCCATTGCCCGTGCTTCCCACCCAGGTGGGAAAAGGAGCTCCTCACACAGGGGCATGGACGGCTGAGGTTGGCTCTGCAGCCTTCTCCCTGGTAAGCCACCTGCAGCTACTCTGGCTTTGCTGGACTCCAGCTCTCACCCTCCCTACTTTACTAGGTTTTCTTGGAAATGTCTGCTCCATCCCCTTTAAAAGCCTTTGGGTTGGAGAGTGCGAGTCTTGCGCGCGCGCGCGCGCGCGCGCACACACACACACACACACACACACACACACACACACACACGTTTAATGTAGGAGTGCACTGTCTGCATGTATACCTACATGCCAGGTGAGGACATAAGATACCTTTATATGGTTGGACGCCACCATGTGGTTGCTAGGAATTGAACCCAGGACCTCCGGAAGAGCAGCCAGTAGTATTCTTACCTCTGAGCCACCTCACCAGGGCCAGTTAAGCTATTCTTAATTGCTGTCTTTTTAGGGGATCAATTCTCAGCACCCATGTGGCAGCTCCTGTTTATAATTCAATTCCAGGGGGATCCCACACCCTCATACATGCAGGCAAAACACCAACGCACATACAAATATATTTTAAAAAGCCTTTGACTTGATAATTGTCATGGTGGGCATGAACAGCCCTGTACTGTCTGGGAAAAGAATGAAACGTTTGGCTCAAATCACATACCAGCAGCTTTATCAGAGCTCAGCATGGCATGACCAACAAGCATGCCTTCCAACCACTGGCTGCTTCTTTAAAATCGTGGTAACTACTTGAAGACCTGGGCCTGAGCTATAATTTTATCCTGGTGATGATGCCTATAACCTAGTCACTTTTTTCTTTTTTGAAAGCACCTAGCTGTGTAGCCTAGGTCATCCAGTCCACAATCCCTCCTACTAGGTTTAAGGGAACTGGGATTACAGACGAGTACCACTATGTCTGGATTCCAGCGACCTTATCCATGCCCCAGGACAGTCTTCATCTTTCCTTCTTTCACTAACAGACCTCCTTTGTTTCTACCTCACAATTCTGTACTCACTTACCCCTAATACCTGATTTTGCAGTTTATCTTTCATTAAAATATTGTATAAGTGTTTTGCCTGCACATATGTCTGTGCACTGTGTGCACCCCTGGTGCTCTCAGAGGTGAGAAGACAGCGTCAGATTCCCTGGGCCTGGAGTTACAGATGGCTGTGAGCAGACATGTAGGTGCTGGGAATTGACCCCAGGTCCTTTGCAAGAACAAATGCTCTTAAACCCTGAGTACTCTCCCAGCTCAGTATTTAATTCCCCCATCCCCGCCCCCAGCAGCATTTGTATCTATTATTTTTGGTGTTACCTTTATATGGCTGAGTGGCACACAGAGATCTACTGTGCAGATCTTCATGTCACAGAACCAGTGTTTATTTCAGTTGAAAAAGATGTGGTCAGCACATGTCTCAAACACTGGTAATGTAATAAAAGGCCAAGCATAGTAAGACAAGGCTACATCTGGTCAGACACTATGAGGCTGTTCTGTACATGGGAGACAGATGGAACACTTTAACACTCTCCTCAATGGTTGCCTTCAACAGCATCCCAACTGCAAACCCTTCAAGGTGGCTCTGGGAAGCAGCTGCAGACCAAGGCTCCTTACTTCAAGTGGGCTTTTTGTTGACAGATGAGTGCTATTTTCAGCAGTATTCCATTGTGAGTTACCAGTGTTGGGTGCCAGATATTCTTGTAGTCTGTTTAACATTCTCCAACTTTGTGTCTGGGGTTGCTTATCTGGAAAGATTTGACTTGCTTTAAAAGTGCTCATCAGAATAGCTTCCTACCCCCATATCCCACATCTTTTTGAGATGGATTTTATCTTTTTCTCAATAGGTGACTGTCATATTGCTAACTCTAATTACATGGAGTCCACAGCAGCAGGATGGATGATTCTTTGCCCCTCAGAGTGGCAAAGTGAAAAAGGAGTGATAACATACCATGTTAATGACTAGGAAAATAGGCAAGCATTTTGGTAATGTATAGTTAAACTTTTATGAAATAAATTCATGTTCTCACCTGTAAGTTCCATTTTTATTACAGGTGAATAGATGGAGAAGATATGAAAGGATTTAAAAATAGTAAAAATCAGAGACATCCAAAATGCTCAACAGGAAGTGAGTAAATAAC
>JADRCD010188160.1:13010-33085 GCA_019843815.1 Montemys delectorum
GAGAGAGAGAGAGAGAGAGAGAGAGAGAGAGAGAGAGAGAGAGAGAGGAGAACTAGAGGAGGGGACTGACTGAGAAAGAGGACAAATAAGGCGAGAGCATAACACGCACGTATGGAAGAGCCATCAGGAAACCCATTGTTTTGGATGCTAACGTAAAAAAATTTCAAACCTTCGGCGTGACTAGATTTAGCCATATTTAGTAAATACATCTGGCAGTGAAAGGAACAGTGCTCAGTGTTTTTTCTTCTTCTTTCTTTCTTTCTTTCTTTTTTTAAGAGACAAGCTTTTTTTAAAGATAGATTTCTTATCTATTTTATGTATTTATTTGTTTCTTTTTTTTTAGATTTATTTTTTATTTATTTTATGTGTATGAGTACACTGTAGCTGTACAGATGGCCATGAGCCATCATGTGTGTGGCTGCTGTTGAACTCAGGACCTCTGCCGGCCCTGCTCACTCCGGCCCCACTCTCTCCAGTGCAATTCACTGCAGCTGTCTTCAGACACACCAGAAGAGGGCATCTGATCTCCTTACAGGTGGTTGTGAGCCACCATATGGTTGTTGGGAATTGAACTCAGGACCTCTGGAAGAGCACTCAGTGCTCTTAACCGCTGAGCCATCTCTCCAGCCCGCCCTTCCCCTGAAAATCATCTTGTCCTATTAGATCACTGCTTGTTTGGCAGAGTATGTAACTGCTATTATCATTCATTGGTCTGCATCTTTTATTCTGTAAACATATGTCTAGGCCCTCTTTCCATCCTGGCATAGAAAGGGCTGCCTTCTTTTTTCTAACAGCTGCACACCATGGTACTGATGGTCAGTGAACTATAATTATTGTTATTCTTATTTTAGGAGAGGTTACAGTGTTAGATTTACTTTGTGTGTATGAATGTTTGTATATATCTTTGTATACTACATGCATGCATAATATCCATGAAGACTAAAAGAGGGCATTGGATCCCCTGGAACTGGAGTTACAGATGTCTGTGAGCCACCATGTGGTTGCTGGGAACTGGACTTGAGTCCTCTGGCAATAAGTACTCTTAGCCTCTGAGCCATCTGTCTAGCTCCTATTGTTAGTACTGTGGTGCTGGCGATCAGACCCAGGGCCTCGTGCATGCTCCATCCGCAATTTTTCACCATTTCTTTAGCCATCCCCTTGGCAATCAAATGTAAGTTGTTTCCAACCTTTTGCTACTCAATTTACGGTGAAGACACCCGAATGTAGATCCTTTTCCACAAAGTACTAGATAAAGAGGTTTGGAGCCTGTCAGTTAAAAAGTGTAGTCCAGGTAGGGGGGCCAGAGCAGAACTTGTCATAGCTTACAATCTCAGCAATGTATGAACACATCTGTGACTCTCTCCGCCATTGATGGCCTTCCAGTTTCCTTCTTGATGGAGCCCACAGGCCGTTTTTTCAGTGTGAGGAACAGTATAACCCTACTTTCCCCCAGGTAGCTAAAGAGCTGCCCATATACCACTCACTGAACGATGAATGAAAATATTTCATTCTTTGGCTGCTAGGGGTCCAGGGCTCTGTACATGCCTGTCAAGTTCTCTACTACTAAGCCACATTCCTAGACACAAACAGTGAGCTATCGAAAATTTAGAAAAAATTTTAAATAGAGGCTGGAGAGTTGGCTCAGCAGTTAAGAACACCCGATGCTGCTGGGCAGTGGTGGTGCATGCCTTTAATCCCAGCACTTGGGAGGCAGAGGCAGGCGGATTTCTGAGTTCGAGGCCAGCCTGGTCTACAGAGTGAGTTCCAGGACAGCCAGGGCTATATAGAGAAACCCTGTCTCGAAAATACAAACAAAGCAAAACAAAACAAAACAAAAAAAGATGCTCTTCCAGAGGAACAGGGTTCAGTTCCCAGCATTCACATATGGCAGTACACAAGTGCCTGTTAACTCCAGCTCCTGGAGACCCAGCACCCACTTCTGACCTCTGCAGGCACTGCACTCATGTGGATGCATACACAAACAGTAGTCCTGGAACTCAATTTGTAGACCAGGCTGACCTTGAACTTTCAGAGATCCACCTGCTTCTGCCTCCTGAGTGTTGGAATTAAAGGTATGTGCCACAATGCCTGGCTTATAAGGTAAATCTTTAAAAATTAAATAGATAGTGTTGAGATATCACAATTCCTTGGGGGCTGGAGAGATGGCTCAGTGGTTAAGAGCACTGACTGACTGACTGCTCTTCTGAAGGTCCTGCAACCACATGCTCTCTTCTGGTGTGTCTGAAGACAGCTACAATGTACTCACATAAAATAAATAAATAAATATTTAAAAAAAAAAAAAAAAGAAGTAAGCTGGACAGTAGTGGCCCACACCTTTAATCCCAGCATTTGGGAGGCAGAGGCAGGTGGATTTATGAGTTCGAGGCCAGCCTGGTCTACAGAGTGAGTTCCAGCACAGCCAGGGCTACACAGAGAAACCCTGTCTTGAAAATCCAAAACAAAAAAACAAAAAACAAAAAACAAAACGCAAAAAAAAATCACAATTCCAATTTGAAAGGCTAAGGATGTATTTTTCATGTATCTGGATTCTTTAAAGCTCAGCCTTTTCATTTTGTTTTATTTTTGTTTTTTTGAGACAGGGTTCCTCTGTGCATCCCTAAGTTTCCTGGAACTCACACTGTAGACCAGGCTGGCCTTGAATTCAGAGATCCATCTGCCTTTGCCTCCCAAGTGCTGGGGTTAAAGGTATGCACCACTGCTGCCTGGCTTAAAGCTCAGCTTTAAAAACAAAGATTTTACTTTTATTTTATGTGTATGAGTGTTTGTTCACATGTATGTATGTGCACCATGTGTTTCCTTATGCCTTTGGATATCAGAATACAGTATTGAACCCCTAGAACTAGAGTTACGGCCAGTTGCGAGCTGCCCCATGGGTGCTGAGAACTGAACCTGGGTCCCCTGCAAGAGCAGTAAGTGCTCTTAACTGCTGGACCATTGCTCCAGCTTCTTTTTTTTTCTTTTTAGATTTATTTATTTATTTTATGTATATGAATAGACTGTAGTTGTCTTCAGACCCACCAGAAGAGAGTATCAGATCATATTGCAGATGGTTGTAAGCCACCATGTGGTTGCTGGGAATTGAACTCAGGACCTTTGGTAGAGCAGTCAGTGCTCTTAACCAGTGAGCCATCTCACCAACCCCTATACCACCATTTCAGCAGCACTGTGGGGACACAGCAAAATGAGTGTAAGAAATGACTGTAAGACTTGCTTAAATTCTCATGTTCTCTCCTGTCAGGAACAAAGAGTGCCGAGCAAGGCCTGGAGATGTCGAGGTTGCCCACATTCTCCCTGCAGGAGAAGAGCTACCTTAAAGGCACATCTGATTTCCTGGGACTGGGCCATTTTACCACTCGATACATCACTCAAAGGAAGTATCCCTCCCACCAGGGGCCCAGCTACCAGAATGACCGAGACTTAGTGGAGCTTGTGGATGCCAACTGGCCAGAAATGGGATCTCCATGGCTCTATTCTGTGCCGTGGGGATTCAGGAGGCTCCTCAACTTTGCCCAGGTACTTACTGCATCAAGTCAAGTAAGACCTTCAGCAGACCTGAGTTCAGTCTCTCCACAACACTCAGGTGACTACATATGAAAACTGATAAAGCTTAGGTATAGAGGCACAAGACTGCAAGCCCAGCCCTTGGCAGGTTGGCTGCAGAAAGATCAAGAATTCAGTACTTGCTTCTACATAATGCATACTGAACTCAAGGCCAGTCTGAACTGCACAAGACTGCGGCAAACAAGGAAACAAAGACAGCTGGAAACAACAAAAAAGTTAATGAGGCAATAGACCTCGGCCCCCTGCACCTTCACTGTTACTAAAGTGGGCCTTGCAGATTGATGCTTATGTAAACTACCTCCAATGATGCCTGACAAACTGACACTTAATCTATTTTTCTTTTTTTAGTAAGTACACTGTAGCTGTCTTCAGACATTCCAGAAGAGGGTGTCAGATCTCATTATGGATGGTTGTGAGCCACCATGTGGTTGCCAGGGTTTGAACTCAGGACCTTTGGAAGAGCAGTCAGTGCTCTTAACCGCTGAGCCATCTCTCTAGCCCTATATATTTATTTTTATTTTATAAATATGAGCATTTGCCTGAGTTTATGTATGTGTACCACAAGGGTGGCTGGTACCCGTGGGGATTCAAAGAGGGGAATCCCCTGGAACTAGTTACAGATGGTTGTGAGTTGCCATGTTTGTGCTGGGAACTGGAAAGCAGCAAGGGCTCTTGACCACAGCTCCTCAGTCTAAAGTTCTAAGTTTACCCTTGGACAACTTCACACATGTATGTGATGTACTTTGATCACATCTACTTCCCATTATCTGTCCTCCCACTCCTGCCTAACCCCCTTCTTCCCAACAAATGTGCCTCCTACTCTCACGTCTTTGTGTGTCTGTGTGCCTGGCCCACTGCCGTTAGCTGGGGTTGCTTATCTGCACATTGCGAGAGGTTATTTATGGCAACAGCTAAGTACTGGGTACACCAGTAAAGAAAATGGCTGCTCCTCTTTCAGGAATTTTAGTTGCTTTAAGGCCTATCTAATTTGAAAGGGAATTCGTGGGAAAGAGGAGGACCTGGAGGGCATTTTCCCCAGACAAGGCCCCTTTAATGAGGACTAGTCTTCCACATCAGTTCACTGGCCTACATTCACGGCTCAATCAGCATGTTACCTGACACCTACTAAGTGTGACACCTAAGAGCTAACATGCACGTCATTAGAATATGGCAGCCATGTTTATTCTCGTCTCACTTTCAGACTCAGTATGGTGATCCTCCCATATATGTGACAGAAAGTGGAGCTCCCCAAAAGTTACACTGCACTCAGTTCTGCGATGAGTGGAGAATTCAGTACCTCAAAGGATACATCAATGAAATGTTAAAAGGTGAGATAAAACCAGATTTGTTTCACTTTTTTCTAATTTAGACAAAATTCAATCCACCACCGACCATCAACTAAAACCTGCTTCTAAATCTCATAGAAACAACTTAATACTATTTATACTTCTAAACAATGGAACATATTAAGAATGGAGTCATTTGTCTTCACAGCTATAAAAGATGGCGTGGATATAAAAGGGTATACTTCCTGGTCTCTGTTGGATAAGTTTGAATGGGAGAAAGGCTATGCTGATAAATATGGATTCTACTATGTTGAATTCAGTGTGAGAAACAAGCCTCGTTACCCCAAGGCTTCTGTCCAGTATTACAAGGAGATCATCATGGCCAACGGGTTTCCAAGCCCACAAGAGGTAGGGTGGCTAACTTACCCATGACATTTGTTCTGTTCTTCAACTAAAGATCAAGATGAACCATACTTCTTTCTTTCAAGGAAGGGGAATATGGTACCATCCCCCCACGACCTCTGCTTAGGATGGCTAAACACACCTCAAAATCCACTCCCTTCCAGACAGGGCATCGGGGTGACAAGGGTCCTGTCTGAGCTAGGTCCTAATGGACCAAATCAGTGAAGCTGTTAATGATTTTCTGTGCTGTTGCAGCCAGGGATTGTCCAGGGCTTTACATCTGACAGACAAGGCTTCTACCACTGAGCACCAGCTCCAAATGTTGCCTTCCCCTACCCATTCCTGTGGGGTTTTATTCACATCTAGAACACATTCAAACAATGAGTCTAGAAAAGATGAATTAAATGGCAATTCTGATGAATTAAAAATGTTACCCTGAGCCAGGCAGTGGTGGGGCACGCCTTTAATCCCAGCACTTGGGAGGCAGAGGCAGGAGGATTTCTGAGTTCAAGGCCAGCCTGGTCTACAGAGTGAGTTCCAGGACAGCCAGGGCTACACAGAGAAACCCTGTCTTGAAAAAACCAAAACCAAAACCAAAACCAAAACCAAACCGTGTTTGTCTTGATGAGACTGACAAGCTGGTAAAGGCTTTGGCTAAGTCTGATGACACAAATGCATTGAAATTTTGTAAAAAAGTGCCTTGTTTATTCTAAAAACAATTTTAAGCATAGGAAAATAATAAGGTGAACTTACTGATCAAGTGGGTTTTTATTAGGTGGAAAGTTGGCGTCTCAAAGCCTTGGAAACTTGCTCCATCAACAACCAGATGCTTGCCACAGGTGAGGATTCTTATCTTTGATAACTATGTAATATTACATATGATGGCATTAGCAAGTCTCAAAATGATCTACTTAAAATCAATATTCCCAACGTTTATGACTAAAAATGTCTTTTTCCTTAATGTTAATTTGTCTTACAAGTATTTTTAAAAATTTATTTTTTTGAGTAGTAGGGCTAATAGAAGGCAGGTTTTTGTACATACCAAGCAAGCTAAACTCCCAGCCTATACAGCATTTTAAATTATCTGTCTGTCTGTACATCCATCCATCCATCCATCCATCCATCCATATTGAGCCCAGACTAACATGGACTAAAGACTCTACCTCAAACAAACAAACAACAAACAACATTATGTAAGCAAAAGCATATACACAGCAGGGAAATCAGAGAGGATAGGATAGCTATTGTGTGTGTGTGTGTGTGTGTGTGTGTGTATGTGTCTTGCACTCGGGCACAGGCGACTTTGTGTGGAGGCCAGAAGACAACCTACTGTAATACTCAGGAACTTGGACCACCTCTGTGGAGAACAAGTCTCTAACTGGCTTGGAGCTTATCACTTAGACTGGCTAGCCAGTGAGTTCTGACCCTGGGTTATGAGTACATTGCATCTCGCCATTTTATTTTTTTTTTTAAGATTTATTTATTTATTATGTGTAAATACACTGTAGCTGTCTTCAGACACACCAGAAGAGGGCATCAGATCCCATTACAGATGGTTGTGAGCCACCATGTGGTTGCTGGGATTTGAACTCAGGACCTTCGAAAGAGCAGTCAGTACTTCTAACCACTGAGCCATCTCTCCAGCCCCCCCCATTTTATCATTTTTATGTGGGTTCTAGAGGTGAAACAAGTACTTTACTGACAGAATCATACCTCCCTTCCCAAGAATGATTTCAATACTCTAATTTCATTCTCTTTAATTATATTGTAAACTTATGTGCCTACCACTTTTGTTAAAACGGGCTTGTTGAAGAAGAAAAATCAGCCATTACCAACTGAAATAAAGAAAAGCAAAAACCAGGTCTTATACTAATTAAGCAAGTAATTTTTTTGTGTGTGGCATTGCTAGGGATTGAACCCAGAGCTTCAAAAACACTCAGTGCTTTACTACTGAGCTATAGCTATACTTTTTACTTTTTCAAAAAGTTTAAATGTACTGCTAGTGTGTGTGTATGAGCGCATGAGGCATTCAGAGGCCAGCTTTGTGGTATTGGTTCTCTCCTTTCGTCTTTACAAGGGTTCTAGAGACTGCACTCAGATGGTCAGGATTGGGTGGCAAGTGTCTTTTACCCACTAAGCCATCTTTTTTTTTTTTTTTTTTTTGGTTTTTTGAGACAGGGTTTCTCTGTGTAGCCCTGGCTGTCCTGGAACTCACTCTGTAGACCAGGCTGGCCTCGAACTCAGAAATTCACCTGCCTTTGCCTCCCAAGTGCTGGGATTAAAGGCGTGCGCCACCACCGCCTGGCCCACTAAGCTATCTTATCAGCCCTACTTAAATTTTTTTTTTTTAATGAGTGGGTGTTTTGCCCGTATGTATGTCTGTGTATCATGTTCATGCCTGACACCCAAGGAAGACAGAAGATGGTGTCCGATCCCCTGGAATTTGAGTTAGTGATGAACTGTCCTGTGGGTGCTGGGAATCAAACCAGGGTCACCAGGCAGGAACCAGTGCTCTTGACCACTGAGCCATCCTAGCAGCCACCACTCTACTTTTTGAGACAAGTTCTCATTAACTTGGCTAGGATGGCTTTAAACCCAACAGCTCCGATAGGCCTTGAACTTGTGTTCCTCCTGCTCCTGCCTCTCAAAGCTAGGATTATAGGCTTGTAAGAGATCTTCAATAAATAACTACTCAGTACTCCCTAATATTTTAGGCCTTAGAGATAACAGCAATACACAAAGTACTGTCCTCACCCTCTTAAAAGGCATCGTTTTTTTCCTTGATTTATTTTTATTTTATGTGCACTGGTATTGGCTGCATGTATATCTGTGTGTCAGAACCTCTGGAAATAAGAGTTCCAGACAGTTGTGAGCTCCCATGTGAATGTTGGGGTTTGAACCTGGGTCTCTGGAAGAGCAGCTAGCACTCTTAACCACTGAGCCATCTCTTTAGGCTCTTGTCATTTATTTTTCCAGACAGGGTTTTTTTTATGTATCCCTGACTGACCTGGAATTCACTCTGTAGACAAGGCTAGCCTCAAACTCAAGAGATCTGCCTTCCAAGTGCTGTGATTAAAGGCATAATTTCTTATGCAGTGGGTTCTAGGATCCAAAATACAGAATACCACCAATGTTCCTGAAACCCACTTTTCTGCATAAGGGGAATCAAAGAAATATACTTCTTGTTTTAATATAACTCTTTAATGTGGAGTCAAAGCAGGTGGTGCAGAAACCCCTTCAACGGAGCTACCCTGTGTACATACCAGTGCCCTCACATGCATAAATAACCAGGCCACAGTCTACAGATTATAAACCATAGCTCAGCAAATCAAAGTAAATGCAACATGGTTGTAATGAGGATTTGTTGAGTAGCCTGTGAGCTGCATGAGAACATATCCACAACTGCTTACTTCAGTTACCAGAGTGCTCAGCAGACAAATCAAAGTGAGTCACATGAAGGTCTTCCATTGAATATAACACTTCCATTGGTGGATAAAGATAATACCACACAACAATTATCAAATAATTTAACATTTTAGTGAGTTTTTTTTTTTGTTAACAAAGAAATGAGTATTAGAATTACCATTAGAAATTGTAATATATGAGTATATGAGATGTAAGTATATTGAGAATAACAAACTCAAAACGCTAAAAATGTTTCCAAGGGATTTTTTTTCTTTCCTTTTGAGACAGGGTTTTTCTGTATAGCTGTGGCTTTTCTGGAACTTGCTCTGTAGACCAGGCGGCCTCTGCCCCCCACCCCGCCCCCCAGTGCTGGGATTAAAGGTGTGCACCACCACACCCAGTCCAAAAGATTTTTTTTTACAAGTCCCTCAGTAAAACCTAGAGAACCCATGGAATAGGTGCTAATCTTTTGAAATTAATGCAATGCCCGCATAAATATTAACCATACTCAAGCTTAATAAAATACCAGTGAAATAATCAAAGTTAGGCACTCCCAGATTTTGTGACATTTCCAACTCTCACGAAAGTTTTGTGTGATGGTAAGCCGTCCCAAAAGCTGTGTGCACAGCAAGTGAATGCACTGCCTTTGTCCCATGGCTCCCAAACTCTATTTCAAAATAATGTCTGATTTACTGGTTCACTTTTACAACAAATGAGAAAAATTAGAAACACAGTGGCCCATCTCCTTTAGCTTTTGCTTCAAAACAAAGCTCCTTCTGGTGGAATGTTACTTGTCCATTTCAGAGCCCTTGCTGAGGCACATGCACGTGACTTCAGAGATTGTGGTCCCCACAGTCTGCGCCCTCTCCATCCTCACTGCTGCCCTGCTGCTGACACTTCTCATCAGGGGCCACAGCTGAGATGGGATTTCATCTCCTTCATCTCCTTCATCTGTCACAGCATCTTCAGGATCACTCTGCTTTTCTGCTTCAAAAGTTCAAGTGATGTCTGTTTTTTAGGCTCTGAAAATTAACTCACTCTTTCCCCCTTTTTGTTTTGTGCTGGCATTTAAGAATAAGAAAATAAAAATAAGCATAAATAAAATGAAATCAACTCTCCTGAAGTCAGAGTTAATATTTGCTACCTATCATTCACACATTTCATTTTTCAAAATTAGGAACATAGTATATAGTTTTATAACTTGATGATTTTTCATTTATCTGGAAAAATTAATGTACAAATGATTGTCACTGAGCACTGCCATGTCTTATGGACATTGTCAGTCTAAAATCCTTTCAGGCTGTAGACTATTAGCTAAGCAGGTGGGCAGCAAGTGAGCGGGACATGTGCCTCCTGAGGGAGACCATGAGTGACAGCCACTGCACTGTGGCCAGCAAAGAGACAAAGAGACTGTAATATCACACAGTGATGGCAAACCAAAGTTTTTTTTAATTTAAATTAAAGCCAGGTGTGGTAGTGCATGCCTTTAATACCAGCACTCAGGAGGCAGAGAGGCAGATCTCTGTGAGTTCAAGGCTAGCTTGATCTACACAGTAAGCTCCAGGACTACACAGATCCTGTCAAGACAAAAAACCAAAAACATTAAAGTTCATTTTATTTTAGGTTTTTTTTTTCCCCCGAGACAGGATTTCTCTCTGTAACCCTGACTGTCCTGGAACTCACTCTGTAAACCAGGCTGGCCTCACTCAGAAATCCGCCTGTCTCCGCCTCCCAAGTGCTAGGATTAAAGGCGTGCATCACCACTGCCCGGCTTATTTTTAAACTATGATAAAACTAATCTCCATTTATTAGAGGGCAAATGAGGCTTAAGGGAGAATGGTAAGATGAGGCATTTGACTCATTATTTAATTCTATTTATTTTTGTTTATGAAACAAAGAGGCCACATAGGGTTATGCAGTGAGATTTTGTCTCAGAAATAAAACAAAACAAAGCCCAAAAGTAAGAGGATTTTCCATCAATCCTTTTAGTAAGATGATTTTATTTTTTAGGTTTATAGAGACAGGATTTCTCTGTGTAGCTCTGGCTGCCCTAGAACTCCTTCTTTAGACTAGGCTGGCCCAAAACTCAGAGATCAGTCTGTCTCTGCGTCCTGAGTGTTGAGACTAAAGGTGTGCACAACCACTGCTCAGGGGAGCTTCATTTTTGATTTTAAAAATCAAATATTTATATTTTTTAAAAAGGTGTTTATGCCGGGCAGTGGTGGCCCATGCTTTTAATCCCAGCACTTGGGAGGCAGAGGCAGAGGCAAGCAGATTTCTGAGTTCGAGGCCAGCCTGGTCTACAGAGTGAGTTCCAGGACAGCCAGGGCTACACAGAGAAACCCTGTCTTGAAAAACCCTAAAAAAAGAGGATGGTTGAGGAAAACTGTTTATTAACAAAACTTTGCTTCTCATGTCAAGTTGAGGGTCTGTTTGCAACTTTTTCTTTTACCAATGATTTTGAAATCAAACTACAGATTAAAATTTTCTTTGATTCTAGAGTTAAGCAGACCTATTAAGTGGCCAACAAAAGGTACAAAGGAATTGGAACTTACAAGGTCAAGTAATAACCTGGTAGGCCATTCAGGGATGACTGGGGAACAGTCATTTCTGATGAGTGGATGTGGTACCGACGATGTAGAAATAGCTAACATGAAAGGTACTCATCACAACATACCTGAGGAAAGACACCTCGCAAGGCCCTGCAGCCTTCATTACTTGAAGTGCACCTGGCTGCAGGTAACCATGTTAATGAAGGCCGCCCTTTCTTCCAGACTACCATTCAGTGTCAGCTCAGAAAACTCTGTAAGCAGAAAGACAACGAGGCCAGTCAGAGCTCTCCACTGACTTCACCACAACACAGCAGTTGAGGAGTATGGATGGCACCTGAAAAGAATCTGCAAAACACAGCTGGGGCAATTATTTATACAGCATACCCTCCTGATGCTTTAAGCTCTGATTAAACAACTTAACATTCGCTGGGCAGTGGTGGCTGGGCAGTGGTGGTGCAGGCTTTTAATCCCAGCACTTGGGAGGCAGAGGCAGGTGGATTTTGAGGCCAGCCTGGTCTACAGAGTGAGTTCCAGGACAGCCAGGGCTATACAGAGAAATCCTGTCTTGAAAAACCAAAAATAAATAAATAAATAAATAAAAAAGACCAACAACTTAACAGTCAAAGTAGAGTAAAAATCAAAAACAAACAACAAAAACGAGCTACCTTCCCTCAGGAACCAACTACACTAATTTTTGTGTCACCACTTAAGGATCAGTGTCTTTCCTGAATCTTGCTGTAACGTAATTTTAGAGAAGAAATTCTTAGGATTTACAGCCTCCCCAACCCCTTTTCAAGACAGGTTTCTCTGTGAAGCCTTAACTGTCCTGGAACTTGCTCAGTCTCACAGAGATCCACCTGCTTCTGCCTCCCAAGTACTGTAATCAAAAGTGTGTGCCACCATCACCAGGCAGAATTTACAGCCTTACAGCTAAACGCATGCTCATTTTTCTACCTTCTCAAAGAATGACTTCTATGCTTCAAGGAAACAGCCAGGTAGCATTTAGAGGGATTGTGTCCACTTTCTTTGTGATTTCCATGTTTTTTTTTTGTTTTTGTTTGTTTGGTTTTGGTTTTTTCGAGACAGGGTTTCTCTGTGTAGCCCTGGCTGTCCTGGAACTCACTCTGTAGACCAGGCTGGCCTAGAACTCGGAAATCCGCCTGCCTCTGCCTCCCAAGTGCTGGGGTTAAATGCATGCGCCACCACCGCCCGGCAATTTCCATGTTTTTACCATTATTACTACTACCATTTGCTAAGCACCCACTGGTGGACCACTCTCTAGCAGACACTTGATTTTCTACCCCATTACTTCCAAATATTATTCTCTGTTCCATGGCAGCTGGACTGTTCCACGTAGCCCAGGCTGGCCTTAATTTAAACTCACTATGTAGCCAAGGATGACCTGAACTTCTGAGGTCCTACATCTACTTCTCAAGTTCTGGGACTTCAAGTATGTGTTACTAAATCCAGTTAAGTAACTTTACTTAAAAAAAAAAAAAATCAATCTCATTCTGTAGTTTAGGCTAGCCTAGAGTCTTGAAACTCACTACGTCACCCAGGCTTGTACACCTGACTAACTCTGTTGCTACTGTTCCTGTTTTTCTGTCCCCAAGTCCCATCTCAGTGCTGGCAATAGAAGTCAAGGTGCATGTAGGTGCACTTCAAGTACTCAACCACTGGGCTAATTCCCTGGCCTCAGCTTTCATTTTTGAGGCAGTTTTCAGGCTTCAGGACTCTAAGCTCCTGTTCCTCCTGCTTCCACCTCCCAAATGCTTAAGATTGCAAGCATGGCGCAACACACTAGCTTCCTAGCACTTATTTTTTAAAGTTTTTTTTTTTTTTTTAAATATTTATTTAATGTATGTAAGTACACTGTAGCTGTCTTCAGACACACCAGAAAAGGACATCAGATCCCATTACAGATGGTTGTGAGCCACCATGTGGTTGCTGGGAATTGAACTCAGAACCTCTGGAAGAGTAGTAGCCTGTGCTCTCAACCACTGAGCCATCTCTACAGCCCCACACTTTTTATTTGTGAGATGATCTCTGAATTTCCTTTTGGGTAAACTGTTCATGATTCTCCCATTGAGTTTTTAAGTGCATGTGTACACACGCATATATGCATGTTTTGGTTTTTGAGACAGGATTTCCCTGGCTGTCCTAGAACTTGTTTTGTAGTCAAGGCTAGCCTCAAACATAGAGATCCATCTGCCTGTGCCTCAAGTAATCTCAAATATTTTTTTGTAGTACACTAGGACATGTTCCTCTTCTGAACACATCCTATAAATGTGATTATCTCGTTTACTACTATATCTGTTGCTTGGCCTTTAAATTTTTTTTTTGTTGTTGTTATAAAGAAAATTTTCTCTTTTTTATATACCTCGAATTTTAAAAAGATTTATTATGTTAAAAATTGTGTGTGCATATATTTATGTACAACATGTATGTAAGGGTGCCCACAAAGACCAGAAGAGGGCTCTGAATCTTCTGCAACCGGAGTTATAAGTAGCTTTGAATTGCCTGATGTGGATTCTAGGAATTGAACCTAAGTATTCTGTAAGATCACCTCTGAACCATCTCTCCAACCCCCACATAGCTGATTTTTAATCCCCTTTAGATTTTACTTAAAACACATGGCATGGGGGCTAGAGAGATGGCTGAGTAGTTAAGAGCACTGGCTGCTTTTCCAGAGATTCTGAGTTCAATTCTCAGCAATCACATGGTGGGTGACAACCATCTGTAATGGGATCTGATGCTCTCTGGTTACGTCTGAAGTGACAGTGTATTTATATACATAAAATAAATAAATCTGAAAAACAAACCAACCAAACAAAAAAACCACATGCCATAATTTTAACTGGTGGCTTCCAGGAAAAGTTCTTTCAGTTTAATGATTTCTGCATGTTTATCTATCTGTGACAGATAGAATCACCTGAGAAATAGGAGTGCGCATGCTGTGGGGTCTTGTCTTAATCGTGTAAACTGAAGTGTAAAGACTTGCCCAGTATGGACAGACCATCATCCCTGGGCCAGGCACTCTGGACGGCTTTAAAGTGGGGAAAGTAAGTTGACATGAGCACACAGGCTCTGCCTTCTGCTGCTGCCAAGGAATTTCTATCAACAGCTACTCAAGTTCCTTCTGCTTTGACTTCCTTACCATGGTGGGGATGATCTGTGAGAGGAAATAAAACCACTGACCCTGCACTGCTTTCGTCAAGAGTATTTCATCACAGTAACAGGAAAAGAAACCAAGATATAAATTAGTACCAAAAGTAGGGTGGAAATTATATGGTGACAGGGGCCAAGTGATGGTAGAGGTGTCTTGGCTGGTGCAAGTCTGTGAGAGACCTCCAGGTGTTAAGTGATGTGGGTTGACTCATCTTAATTACAGAGAAGATCACTCCCTGGACAGGGATCCCGGGTGGTGTGAGTGAGAAAGGGAACTCAGCAGCATCACACACTCATCTGCTCTCTGCTGCCTGAGTGTGAGTGTAACTGGCTGCTTGTTTTAAGCTCCTGATGCCTTGACTTCCTCACCTTGAACCATGAGCCAATGTAAACCTTTTTTCCCTTAAGTTCCTTTCATTAGGGTATTTTATCAGAGCAAAATGAAAGATACTAAGACAGTATCAAATAGAATACAAAACTATTTAAGGAATGTGAACTCTTCTACTCTGTCAGAAAATCTTTGGAATCTTTCAATGTGGCCACCCATACGGCATCACAACCAGTATGCATGAAGATAAGGTTTCAAAGGCGCTTACTGAAGAAGCTAGGTAGGAGCTAATTACATGAAGGACTAAGATACTGACCTGGCAATCTGAGAGAATATCACAAGTGGCAACACTTATACAGCTGTGGAGAACGCATTAGGAGTATCACCAAGACTACAGTATCGAGAGCGAGCTGACATTTCCAGCTCAGCACTGACCTCCTCGCTGTTCCCCACTTCTTTCCTTATTCAGCGAAGGGTCTTGTTTCCATTTTTTTTTTTAAGATTTATTTATTTATTTCATGTATGTGAGCACACTGTAGCTCTCTTCTGACACACCAGAAGAGGGTATTGGATCCCATTACAGATGGTTGTGAGCCACCAAATGGTTGCTGGGAACTGAAAGCAGTCAGTGCTCTTAACCACTGAGCCAACCCCAGCAAATGTTCTATTATCCAGGATAAGAAAAAACACTCACAAGTGATTATTATACTTTGAATTCTAAAACTCACAATGGCACAAAAGTCAGATTTTCTTTTAAAGTCTGTTTTATACCTACAGTTCAGGAAAAGACCTGTAACCCTGATTCCTCCCATAAAGATTTAATTACTATATCTCATCTTTACCAGGCCTGTGGAGACTGGAATGGTCTACAGGGAAGCCATCACTCAGCTGCCACACTGTTCTCACCCTCTTCTGACTACTGTTGATCTCCACTCTCCATTTCTGTGGCTTCTCACTGAAGAAAAATTAAAATAAATAAGTAAATAATCTACTAATACCCGAAAAGCAGCCGTTTCCTTCCTTCCTTCTAGTCATCCAGTGAAATCCTTATGTGACAAGCACTGAGTAGGGATATAAATAGGTCACAATCTCTGTCGTGGAGAAGCACAGTCAAGAAAGGGGGGAAGAAAAAACATACACACATTTTAAAGAAAACCAAATGTTTTTTAAGCAGCAGTAACAGTCTAGCTAGAGAGATGGCTCAGCAGTTAAGAGCACTGGCTGTTCTTTCCAGAAGACCAGGGTTTAGTTCCTAGCACCCACAGTTAGCTCCCATGTCTCTAACTCCAGTTCCAGGGCTTCTGACACTCTCACGCAGACACACATGTAGGCAAAACACTAATGAACATAAACTAAAAATAAATCATATATATAAATAAGCAGTAATAGAGAAACACTGTGCAAATCAAGTGTGGTGGTATACTCAGTAATTCTAGCATATAAGGAGGTTGTGGCAGGAGAATCACTATCAAGACCAGCATTAGCTACATAGAGTTCTAGGCAAGCTTAAACAGTGAGACTCTATTTCTATCCTTCTATTTTCCCTCAAAGAAAGAAAGAAAGAACAGTGCAGGGGTTGGGGGAGGCACCAAGGAGTCAAGATGAGTAATTATTCAAAAGATAAAGTAAGGAACAAGAGTGAAGTTTAGGGATTACATGATTAATGTTCATTTGAAAGATAAAACATAAGAAAAACAGCACTATAAAAGGGTAGCATTTAAACATTTTTACTTAATTACTCTGTTTATTTAATTTAAAAAGATTATCATGGCAGGAGAGATGGTTCAGCAGGTAGAGGCCTGATAACTTGAGTTCCATGATAGAAAGGAAGACCTGACTCCCATGAGTTGTCTTCTGACCTCCACATGTGTGCCACAGCTTTCAAGCACCCAACTTCACACATGAATAAATAAATAAATGTAGTAAAAATTAATATTCATTTTGGGCCATCAAGATGGCTCAGTGGATAAAAGTGCTTGTGCCAGACACGAAAGGCTGATAATCTGAGTCTGACCCCCAGAATACACGAGGGATGGAAGGAGAACAGATTAAAGTTGTCCTCTGACCTCCACAAACATGCCACAGCATGTACTTGCCTACACATAGCATACATACACACATACACATACACATTAATACTAAATATGTCTTTTATTAAACTTTTAAATTTTTTTTTTTTTTTGGTTTTTCGAGACAGGGTTTTCTCTGTTTAGCTCTGGCTGTCCTGGAACTCACTCTTTGGCCAGGGTGGCGTTGAACTCAGAAATTGCCTGCCTCTGCCTCCCAAGTGCTGGGATTAAAGGTGTATGCCACCACTGCCCGGCAACTTTTAAAGATCTATTTACATGTGAGTACAGACAGGAATGTCCCACAGCTCATATGAAGTTCAGAGGACAACTTTTTGGATCAGTTTTCTGCTTCTGTCCTGTTTTTTGAGGCCAAACTGTCACTATTTCTGTTGTACTCTGGTGAGTATTGGGGATTCCTGTGGCTTTCTGTCCGTCTCCCATTTAGACACAGGTAGAACTACATATACAAGCCATTACCAGAGTTCTGAAGCTCAAAGAATCTGGGTCATCAGGAGCTATGAGGTGAGTGATTTTCTTGCCAGCAGAGCCATCTTCTAGCTCCACACTTTTCTAAACATCCATCTGCCCACCTACTTTTTTACTTATTTAGTGTACATGTGAGAATGTCCATGTGTGGGGTGTGTGTATGCTATGGTAGGCATGCCAGGGTGTACATGTGGAGGTCAAAGGACAACTGTGGAAATCAGCCAGTTCTCTTTTAACCATGTAAGTAAAGCTCCAGGAGTTGAACTCAGGTCATAAGGCTTTTACCAAGTAAGCTATGTTGCCCACCTCTGTTTTGATTTTTTTTTCCTCCTTTTTTGAGACAGTGTGTCAATCTGTAGTTCTGTTTGGCCTAGAAGTTTACTATGTGGACCAGGCTGGTCTTGGAATTCATGAGAGGTACCCACTGAGTCCTAGATTATAGCCATGTGCTACCACACCCAGGCAAAAACAATTTATCTATAACATGTTCATTTAAATTGGCAAACAAAAAGGCTATTAGTAGCTGGACTCAGCAGTGCACTTACTTTGGAAGTGGAAACTGGACAACAAAAATTTAAAGCCAGTCTAGGTTACATAGTAAGACCCCATCTCAAAAATCAACTGATCACTGCATATGATAGTGCAAACTTTTGGTATGCTAGAAGCTTTAAGAGGCAGACAAGAGGGAAGAAACGTTACAGAGAACAGCACTGAGCATGTCAGAGTGCATGACTACAACAATTCTGTTATACCCACAGCCACACCCTTGGTCCTGCTGTGCCTGTCTAGCCTCATCATTGTCTCTCATCTCATTGTCATCATTGTCTGCCATTTTTTCCAATTATTTCTCCAGTGATTTTGTGACAGAATTATAAATTGACAGAACAAAGACTAGAGGCTCAAAAGTCTTAAGTGAACAAATTCTGGGAGAAGAAATAGAAAAGGCCATGAGTCAGAGAGTGGGAAAAGGATTACCAGGCTAAGCCATACTGGGTCATGAAATCCTATGGGAACTGGCCTCAAACTGCCTATAAGGTACAAAGTAATTATTAAGTTGCTTACCTTTGATACAAGTTCTTTACAGCAGCTGGTCTGACTGGCAACTGAAAAATGTGTTGCTCATCAAGAGGATTTTGTTTGTAATATTTTATGCAGGATCTAAAAAGTTAAAACAATCTCTTTTGGGAATAAGAGCTGTCAGAAAAGATGAAGGCTTTCTAGTCTAGAGAAACATTTTACCACAAACCAGGATATGGACAGAGGGAATGAATTAAGAACCATAATGGTAACAAATACCACCTCCCCACCCTACCTTCCATCTACTGCAAATAAAACGTAAAGACAACATTTTCTTTCTAGCCAAGGAAATCTCATTCACTTCAAAAAGTTTATATAGACTGATTTCTTATATAAAAACATACTGAGCTGAGAATGTAGCTAAGTGGTGGGTCACACCAGTAAGCCTGGGCTATCAATGAGACAACGCCTCAAAACAAAAAGAAAAATACTTACTGTGTTAGAGAGAAGAGAAGCTCATGTTGAGGTTTAATGAACAGCATGCAGATGACTAATACTTCAAGAATATGATGGAGTTTCTGAACACGGTAAACCTGTTCCTGTGTTGATACTGATGGAGAAATGAAGTATTCCTAGAGACAGAAATATTAAGAGAGGAAGGAAGCAAAGACTAAGCAGAACCCCTGGGAAGAAGCGGCCTTTCCCTCTATATCTAAACCTGGATGCCTGATAATGGGGAAAGGAAGGCAATGATGGCACAGAACTCACCATCTTTCACCATCGGCCTTAAACCAAGGTCTTTGCTAAGAACGCTGGACACAAATGACACAGTCTGCTCTAAAAGCTGATCCCAGGTGGCTTCACTAACGAGGACAAATGGGTAGCCAACACTACTTAATACTGAGGATTACAGGGCTAATCTGCAAGACCACCATACCTGGTGAACCGAAGTCTGAGAAACTAACCAAGTGCCTGACAGTTTCCCCCTTGAACATATTACTGGTTTATTGGCACAGGTTTTGGAGAAGAAATTTGGCAAGTTAAGCCAGTATCATAAACTGTTGAACTTTCCAGTCCCATTTCTGAGATCCAACCTAATAACCCAGTGGAAATGATAAGCAGACTTCGACAACAGCCAAGATTCTAGCCTCCTGGAGAGTACGCTTTGTATAATTCTTCCCTTTTGAGTGACCCTAGAACTTACAAACATGATGTGGTTTTATTGACATAACTAGGCCACTAATAGACTATGCATTAATCAATGATATATAATATGTAACATGTAAACATATAGTACATTGTTACATGTATTATAGTATATTATGACATATATTATGTATATTATTACATTATAGCTAATGTAAAAAATATATATTAGCATACATATTAACAGACTATGCACTGTTTAATAATAGGTAAAATATATAATATGCATTATACAATATTAATGTTATACATAGCATACATTATATACTGTTTTATATTATATTATTATATATATTACTGATTAATGTATAATCTGTTACCTAGTTATGGCAATAAAACCACATCATGTTTACAAGTCTAAGCTCATATATAATATATATAATAGGTAATTATCATTTGTTCCTTATAAAATCCTGCCCAGAATCAGGTGTAGTGGTGATGTGGGAAACAGCAGGTGAGTCTCTGAGTTTGAGACTGGCCTGGTCTACAAAGTGAACTAACTCCAGGACAGCCAGGGCTACATAGTGAGACCCTGTCTTTTTTTTTTTTTTTTTTTTTTTTTTTTTTTTTTTTT
>JADRCD010188166.1:11553-23698 GCA_019843815.1 Montemys delectorum
TCTATCTATCTATCTATCTATCTATCTATCTATCTATCTATCTATCTACCTATCATCTATCTCTGTGTGTGTCTGTGTGTCTAAAAACAGACAAACATGACTCCAAGCTTACTACGGAGACATGCTTGTAAGAATCTGACTCATTATCCAAAGGTCAAGTTAACTTCTCTTTTAAAAGATGTTTTCTTTCTATTTCAGATATTACTTCAAAGTTCAAGCCAAAAACCCTCATGGCTATGGGCCTGTCAGCCCTTCAGTCTCATTTGTGACAGAATCAGGTACGGGCATGGTCATCTTTGTATTGCTTGCTTTGGAAAATGAGAGAAATGATCAGAACAACAGTTATTGGCAGAGTGGAAACTGAGGCAAGAAAATGCCTCCTTTTCTGTTGGATGAGTTCAGGTTTCTTTTTATACAGCAAACATCTCCCAACACACACACACTACGTTAGGAGAGAACTGAGGTCAAATTCTTTTTTTTTCCATTAATTTATTTATTCACTTTACATCTCAACATCAGCCCCCCCTTTCCCATCCTCCCTTACACATTTCTTCCCCTTATTTCTCCTGTCCCTTATCCTCTGAGAAGGGAGATCCCCCTTGAGAATCACCCCACCCTGGCACATCAAGTCACTTCAAGACTAGGTGCATCCTCTCCCACTGAATCCAGACAAAGTGGCTCAGTTACAGGAACAGGGTCCACAGGTGGTCAGCAGATTCAGTGACAGTCCCCAGCTCCAGTTGTTGGGGGACCCGCCTGAAAACCAAGCTGTACATCTGCTACACATATGCAGGGGGCCTAGGTCCAGCCCATGCTTGCTCTTTGGTTGGTGGTTCAGTCTCTGGAAGCCCCGAGGGTCCAGGTTAGTTGACCCTGTTGGTCTTCCCCTGCAGTCCCTATCTGAGGTCAAATTCTAATGAAAGGAAAAACAAATTTAGTTTTCAATCTAAGGATGGGTTTGACTCATTAGCATAAAGTAGCTTCAGAGCTTTCTTTACTGCTGGATTTTTTTATTGTTTGTTTATTTGTCTTTAAAGAATAGCTCAGGCTGACCTGGAAATAGCCATCTAGCCCAGGCTGGCTTCAGGCTACTGAGTTCTGGGATTATAGGCATGTGCAAGCACATCTTTTAAAGTTTAAGAACAGCATTTTTATTTCAAGTAACTAGGGAAAAAAAACCACCTTAGATGACCTGGGAGGCAGTTGCTTCTCCAGGTAGCCACATCTCCATCTAAGATTTTTTTTTTTTTTAATGAAGAAATAGAAATATCTGTACTAAGTACTTCAAGTTTAACTTCTATTCCAATGGTTCTCAACTTTCCTTATGCTGTACCCTTTAACACAGTTCCCCGTGTTGGGGTGCGCCCCCAACCATAAAATTACTTTTGTTGCTACTTTTTAAGTACAATTTTGCTATTGTGATGAATCGTAATGCATACATCTATGTTTTCTGATGGTCTTCGGTGACCCCTGTGAAAGAGTCCATGACCCCTGAAAGTGGTGGGTTTTTTCTTTTTTTTTTCTTTTTTGCTACTGTTTCATTTTCATCTCTATCCTTCAGTAGCCATGTTTGCCTAGAATGAATGAAGCCTTCTCCTCCCACTGTTGCAAAAATTAAAATAAGGAGAGGATGAGCGACAGAGAGGAGAGAGTGTTGGTTATCTAGTCCACAAACCACATTTATGAAAATCAATGTGCTGCCCAAAATAGCTCAGTGGGCAGAGGACTGGTCCAGGCTAGCAGAGGTCTGCCCCGACACCAACTGAGAAACTATCTTTTTCTGAAGCAAAACTCCTTCAAAAGCAAGTTTTATATTCTCTGAAGTGATTTTTGCAGTGAAAGCCTAAAAATGTTTAGATATGAAATGTTACAGATTTTGAGTATGTTTATCCCTGGCCGTTGTCCAGATGGCCCATCCTCATTCAGCTTGCTCCTGCCATCCTGCACACATCTGCTCCCTCCCACTAAGTACACATTGTCAAGGATTTGATATACCTGCCCTAAAGTGTAGAATCCTTTGGCTGGCTTCTCTCCAAATAATCATTTTTTGTTTGTTTGGATTTTTTGTTTGCTTGGGGGTTGTTTTTATTTTGTTTTTGTTGTGTTTTTGGCTTTTTGAGACAGCGTTTCTCTGCATAGTCTTGGCTATCCTGGGACTAATTCTGTAGACTAGGTTGAACTTGAACTCACAGAGATCCACTTGCCTCTGCCTCCTGAGTACTGGAGATTAAAGGTGTGAGCTACCACGTCTGGCTATCTAATAATCAGTTCTTGATTGATTGATGCATTGTGTATGTTAGCCTGTCATTTCTTTTTATGTGGTCTGTATTTCATTATACAGCTATGCCACACCCTGTTCATGCAACCCATTCAACTGTAATTTAAGTTATTCCTACTGTTTGGTAATTACAAAGATGCTGTCAGTGTCTATGTGCAAATGTTTGGATTTGTGTTTTAACTTCTTTTGGGTAAACACTGAAGAATGGAAAAAATGTGTGACTTTATAGTATGCAGAACAGTTTAAGAAATCACCAGACTTTCCCAAATGGGAAGTTTAAAAAGGAGCATTGATTTATTATTTTTTTACAAAATTTTATATAATCTATTTATTTATGCATATGCGTGTGAGAGAAAGAGCATACATGCCACAATGTGCATGTGAGAGAGTATGTGTGTGCACGTGTGTGAATGTACATGCCAGTGTACCTGTGAGAGAGTATGTATGTGCATGCCACAGTGAGTCTGTGGGAGTGTGTGTGTTCATGTGTGTATGCATGCCACAGTGTGCATATGAGAGTGTATATGTGTGCATGTGTGTGTGCATACCACAGTGTGCATATGAGAGCATATATGTGTGCATGTGTATGTGCATGCCACAGTATGCCTATAAGAGTGTATGTGTGTGCATGTCACAGTGTGCATATGAGAGTGTATGTGTGCATGTGTGTGTGCATGTCACAGTATGCCTATGAGAGTGTGCGTGTGTGCATGTCACAGTGGGCATATGAGAGAGTATGTGTGTGCATATGTGTCTGCATGCCACAGTGTGTCTGTGAGAGACTATGTGTGTGCATGTGTGCATGTATGTATGTGTGTGCATGCCACAATGTGCATGTGGAGGTCAGAGACAGCTTTCAAGAGTTGCTCTTCTTTTACCATACAGATCCTAGGGATGAAACCAGGTTCATACTCATGGAGCCATCTGGCCAGCCTAAAGTATACACACATATGTATATACACATATGAATGGCTTTCAAGGCACACAATTTCAAAACATCACTTCCAGAAACTCACAGCTCCTGTGTCAGCAATAAAGCAGTTTCCCGGAGAGTATTTCTCAAAAGACAATGCTTGCAAAGTGAAAACTATGGAATACTCTGGTGTCTGATAAGCAAACCTTATTATTCTTTCCTCTATTCCAATTTGGCTAGCTCTTTTAATTATAGTCGGCATTTCAACATTTTCCCAACTGCAATGTATGTTACAAAGTCAGTTCCTTGTTTTTCACCTACAGACAATCCTCTGCTGGTTGTGAGGCCGCCAGGTGAGTTTCTCATCTCAAGGATTCTGACACTCCGGTTGCGGGCGTGAGATGTAAATGGTGGGTGTGAGCTGCACAGTCACTATGGTGACCCACAAGTAGAAATGGTGGAGCACTTTACATCTGCACGACTTTTCATCCACCCTCCGTTCTCTTTGTGGAAGAGATTGACTTGAAAATGCTTTAATATAGATGTTGATGGGAATAGCCAATACCTGTAAGCTAGGGGCTTTGTTTACATGGTCCCCACGAGCATCTTAAAGTGGGAAAAATTTGGCAAAATGCAGCAAGTGTACTAGGATATTTAACCTCCTTTTCCCTTCCCCTCCCCCAACGACCTGAGCAAGCTCTGTTTCAAGTTCAAGACAGGAATAAAGAGGGACAGAAAGAGCAGGACTCGTGGTCGAGGGACTTGGAGTACTGTCACATGTCCCAAAGGTCAAATGTGCCTATGTAGCTGCTTTTCCTTGAGATGTTCTTGAGCTTTGAAAGTCCTCTGTTAAAATACCAAGATCTAAATACTCTAGCATAGGAAGAACCCTGCCCTTCAGATATTGTAGTTAGCTTTTGGATGCCTTGATGAAAGGCCTGAGAAAACCAGCTTATTTTGGTCTATGCCTTCTGAGATTTCAGAGTATAGCCATGTGGCTTCCTTGCTCCTAGGCCTAGGGAGAACATTCTGGCTGAAGGACACGTGGAGCAGAGCTGTTCTCCATGGCAGGCAGGCAGGTGGTAGGGAAGAGGGGAGATCCTTTTAAAACCAGCTTCTAGTTACCTGTTTCCTTCACCAGATTCCTCCTTGATTCCAGTGTGAATGTATCAGTGGGTTAGCCCATGATGAAGTGAGGACCCTCCTAATCCAATGATCTCTCCACAGCCCATTAGAAGCAAACCAAACCTTTAACACATGAGCTGTTAGGAGACTTTTTTGGTCCAACCCATAATACCCCAGTGTACTCTAGTATTAAGGAAAGAAAAAAAATACACATTTGCTCAGAGAAGCCCAGAGAGGAAGGAAGGCAGTTGTCTGATAGTTTGTGTAGGACAATAACCCCTGTAACCCACTGTACCTCATATGGTGTTTTTGTGTGTGTGTGTGTGTGTTGTCAAGGTGGAGAGCCCATCTGGATCCCATTTGCTTTCAAGCATGACCCTGGCTACACTGACTGCCATGGTCGGCAGTATGTGAAACGGACATGGTACAAAAAGTTTGTGGGAGTTGTTCTTTGTAATTCTCTAAGGTATAAGATCTACCTTAGTGACAATCTCAAAGGTAAGTCTTACACATGGGTTGCTACAGTAAACTTCTGCCCATTACTGACTTGGAAAGCAGATGCCTTGGGACATGGAGCTCACAACTCACAGGCTAGGGGAAATATAATATTTATTATATTCCTTACATTTTAGGAATGGAATCTAAATCTAAAATCAACTAGACTAAACTGTTTTTAATTTATTTATTTTTCTTGATAGAAAAGATTCATTTACCAAAACCACATCTTGCCTTCCATCCCCAATTCTGGAGTTTACCTGCCTCATCTAGATTCTGCTAGATACTTCTCTCTCTCTCTCTCTCTCTCTCTCTCTCTCTCTCTCTCTCTCTCTCCCTTCTTCTCTCCCTCCCTCTACATCTTTATGTGTCTCTACCTATCTCTTTACATCCTTTTCCCTTCAAAATCTCTAGGAGAGATTGTATAACAATCTTCCAGACCCTGGCATGGGAAACACAATATGGACCAGCCTTGAGTTGTGCTTCAGCACCACGGACAGCACCCGGTGCCTGAAACTGGAAATAGGTTCTTCTAACGAACTTCACCGACCTGACTGACTTCCAATCTCTTCTTCATTGTGTCTTTCTTTATTCTCTCTGGAAAGCTGAGGATTACGAGGTCCATCATGTACACATCAGAGCTGGTTGTATTGCTCAAGGTCCCCCCACTGAACATGGGCTAAGTATTTAGTATATAAGATCTTTCTGGCTTATAAAGCTTAATGACATTTGTACCATTACAAACATTTTTCAGACATGGAAACTATGGAACCGTAATGTTCCAAATTTAAACAGTCTCAAAAGCTTGTTGTAACTCATAAGTCGACTGTGACACTCTCCAGCAGTCAATAGCCTGTGACATTCCCTTATGCAGACACATTCTACAGCATTGGCGACAGCTGGGGAAGAGGCGAAGACCATTGTCAGTTTGTAGATTCACACCTGGATGGAAGAACAGGGCCTCAATCTTATGTAGAAGCCCTCCCCACCATTCAAGGTAAGAAGAACAGAGCTTCTATTTTATACTGGGGATGGGTAAGTGGAAGAAAATGGCTATAATGAGAAAAATGTATGGTAGCTCTGTCTTTGATTTATAATTTAGAGATTCATGCTGGGATCACTTTGGATCATAAAGGGTAAGAATTAGGGAATCAGGGAATTGAAGCACTTCTACCAGATGCTGGCCTTGGGACGGGCCTTGAGAGACTGGAAATACAAGGGGGTATATAAGACTCCATCCCTGCTCTCAGAAACAAGCTGTGTCATCAAGAAGAGGAAGCAGCTGTGTAGACTGCTCATGATAGTGGACACTGTGATATATAAATAACAACAGGTTGTACTACACAGTTGTCCTTTTGTCAAGGAATTGGATTAATTGTGACCACCTGAATCAAGGGAGGTAAACACTCAAGGGTGTTATAGAAGGTTGTCAGGACAGGCAGTACGAGTTGAGTCTTAGAATATGGATAAACATGGACAGTGAGTGCAGTGGAGTCCTTCCACCACGTCTTTCTATTAGGACTTAGTAATCATTTCTGTTAAGATTTTTACCTGATCATGTGAAGTCACATTGTAGAGACAATCTGATTAGTCTACTGATTTAAATTATAACCTCATCTAACAATCCCTCACTGGGAATATCTAGAGTCATGTTGGGTCAAATATGTAAGCCAGTTCAGTTCATCACAATGAATTCACAACATCTACACAGCCCATATATTTTCAGCTCTTGCAGTGTCCTGGCTTCTGTTACAGTCCTGTGTTATCTGTCTTCATTGGTGTTTCTGTGATAAAGTTGTAGAACTGACCATGACTGGTTGGTGTGTTAGCTGATAGAGTGGCATGGCTAGTCATTATTTGGCAGAAGGGAAATAAAGCCAAAGTTGAGAGCAAAAAGATTCCAAGACATTTCAAGGGTGTTGGAGCATCCTTCTACTTCAAGAAATCAGCAATGTGCAGATTTTTTTCTAGAAAGATCTACAAGTCTGCTCCAAGTTCTCAGGCTTAAACCTTGGAGTTGAGCAATTCCAGGAGGTTAGAAGCTCTGAACTCAGAGAACAGAATGTGGTTGAGTGATGTGTAGTTTCCCTAGACCAGGGTGTGTTCCTCCATGGATTCTCTCTAGTGGTGGCTGAAATCACATTCTTTGCTGACAAGTGAGAAAGGTTTATCACCCACGAAATGAAATATGACTTGAGAGTAGACCTACTTTTATTGTGATACATCAAACTGGCCCAGTGTATTCACAAACAACACTCAGAAATGTTCACCGAAATGTTCTGTCTGAAAGCAGACTGTGGGGTGAGAAGTTTTCCTGTCAGTAACTCTAGTCTTTCTCTCATTTTTCCACTGCCTTTCTAGGCTACTATCGCCAGTACCGCCAGGAGCCTGTCAGCTTTGGACACATTGGTTTTGGAACCCCCTATTACTATGTGGGCTGGTATGAATGTGGAGTCTCCATCCCAGGGAAGTGGTGACCACAGGATGGGGCCTGCTGCAAGTTCATCCTCCCAGCCTGTGTGACTAACCTGTGCTAGGGACTCTGGGCCAAAAAAAAAAAAAAAAAAAAAAAAAAAAAGGACAGTGTTCCAAGCCTGCTGCCCCAGTGTGTCAGGAGGCCACAGTGTGGATATGGCATTTGGTCCTCTTCAGTCAGAATTCGGCCACATTTCTTGGTCTGGACTATACATACAATTCAGTTTTGCTGAAACTTCACTTCTTCTCTGCACTTTGAGCATTTGTATTCACACCTTCCAGGGACATCAGCCCTGCAGTGGATCCAGTGTGATTTCCAGACTCTCCAGGCACAAAACCGGAACACTCCTGGATCTCCAGGGAACAGCACTGACATGTTCTTCTGGCTTCACAGAATACTCTCTGCTTCTCTATTCTTCCAGCCAACTTAAAGCTTCACACATCTTTGTATGAAGTAGAATTGAATTACTGGATTTACCAAAGGAAGTATACCCTCTTTGAGATTTATCCTAAAGACTTACCCATGGCTGGGCTAAGTGCCTCAAATCTTATTTGTAAATTCTCAATTTTGATATATATATATATATGTGTGTGTGTGTATATATATATATGCATATACATATTCACACTCATCAAGAATATTGATTAAACGTGTGCTAAATTTATAATTGTTTTTTAGATGAATGTGTGCAAGACTTTGTGGACAAAGGATCTGTTTGTTCTTATCTTTCTGAGACCTCCAGGGAATAGGTTCTCTGAAGAATATTGCTTCAGTTTAAAAGGTATGCATGCTTCCTGTAGATGCTGCTTGACTCAAGTCATGATGGCATTGGGAATAATGACATTGCCAGCAAACCAAGCACTCTCCTCCAGTCTTCTCATATGAGGGAAATGACTTTATTACCTTTGTTGAAACATGGAAAGAAAGGGGGGAAAGAGAAAGAGACAGACAAAGAGACAGACACAGAGACAGACAGACAGAGGCAGACAGAGAGACAGAGACTGAGACAGAGAGACAGATAGAGACAGACAATCACCGGGGCAGGGCTTGTGTGCATATTTGTGTGTGTGTGTGGTGTGTGTGTGTGTGTGTGTGTGTGTGTGTAGGTAGATGTGTGTGCAGAGGCACATATCTCAGGAGCTATCGCACTTAAGCAAGACCTTGAGAAAAGGTTTCTTACTGAGAGCTGGGATCTACAGATTGTTTTGTTCTAGGCTGGCCTGCCAGCGAGCCCCAGGGGTCTGCCTGTCTCTGCCTCCCCAGTGTTGGTATTTCAAGGATGTGCCACCACACCCAGCTTCTTAGGTGAGCCCTGGGTATTGTACTCAGGTCCCATGCTTCTATAGCAAGTGTTTCCTGACGGGCTCCCCCCAGCCTCTGTATCTAATGTGTTCCCAGATGAATGAATACTTTAGGCTTAAAAGTGATTTTAAAGTCGTGTCATTAAAAATTCAATTTTCCTTTCTTTCCTGTCTTAACATCTTGAAATAGAAGCACCCTCCTCCCTGGACTGTAATGCATGAGGGTGCATTTGGCCCTTTGTTTCCATGGTTACAAAGGTTTCTGACTTCCTACAGTCCCCAGACAGCCCTGTGAATAAAGGGCTCATCTTCCTGCATCCAAGGGTCAGCATCAGCAGAGCTGGGGTGGGGATGAGGTGGGAGAAAGTGCTGCTGGGTCTGAAGGCTACTCCTGACAAAAAGCACCGAAGGGCAGAGCATGGTGCAGGAGTGTGTGTGTGTGTGTGTGTGTGTGTGTAGCTGGTGGCATGAAGTCCCCGCACTGTGCTGAGGTGATGGAAGTTACCACAACCTTCAGAAGGTAAGCAGCTCAAACCACAGTCAAAGCAACCAAACAAGAACTACAGCCTAGGCAATCAGTTAGGAGTGATCTCTAGGGTGATATAGCCATGAGATAAATGGCAGGCAGGCAGGCAGGCAGGCAGGCAGGCAGGCAGGCAGGCAGGCAGGCAGGCAGAAGAGATGGCTCAGCAGGTAAGAGCACTTGCTGTTCTTATAGAGGACCGAAGTTTAGTTCCCAGCACCAATATCTGGTGGCTCACAGCCTTCTTTAACTCCAAATCCAGGGGATATGACACCCTCTTCTGGCCTCTATGAGGAGCTGCACACACATCAATACACACACACAAAGACACACAGAAAAAAATTTTTTAAAAGAGAGAGAGAGAGAGGGGATGGATGAATAGAAGATAGATACATAGATGATACATGCATACATACATATATACATACATAATACATACATACATACTTAGACTCATAGATCCAGAGATATGTAGAGACATAGATGCTATTGAAGGTCTTAACTGAAGCAATTGGCTCACATGGTTACACAAGGTGACAAGTCTCACAACAGTCTGTCTGAAAGCTGGAGAGCCTGGCATTCTGGCAGTACCACTGGGTTTAGGGCTGTAGAGCCTAGAACCATTATGCCAGTCACTCTCAGGCCAAGATCAAAGGCCCAAGAGGCCCAAAGGCCCAGTGGCTTCCAGAGATAGTGATCCTGGAATTCTTTTGTAGAAGAGCATGCCCCAGCTCTGGGAGCAGGAAAGCCTGCTGTCTTTCCTCTGTCTCTGTTTCCTGAGGCCTCAGATGACTGAAAAACCTTCATCCACACGATGGGTGGGTATCCCACCCTGGCTGACATGCCAGCTTCCACGGGGAACCCCCATTACAGACTGTCCCTCTGGTCTCTCATTTGCTTCTCTAGGCTTTAGTCAAGTTGGTAACAAAAATGAACCATCATGGGTAGTGCTATCAGCAACATTCCATTCAAATAAATGACAGAGTGCATCAAATACATCTCCCGTGGTCGTGGAGATGTGGACAGTGGATGTGACACGTTGAAAAGGCCATCGACAGCAAGGTGACATCGAAGACAGAGGAACATATGAAAATATGACTCCACACTGTAAAATGACGTCCACCAGATGCTCTGCCTAAAAACAAAAACGTCACCTCCCCAGAAGCCTGTGAGGAAAGACAAAGATTGCCAACTCTAGAGGTCAGAGCAGATGCCTGTGGGGTTACAGAGAAAAAAACTGCCCCAGAGTGACAACTAATTTTAGCAGCTCCCAACCAAGAATGAGTGTCTTTGTAAATGGAGAGCTGCCCTTCCCCAAGGGAGACCTGAAACATATCCCAGTATGCTGATCCACTGGCCTGAGACCCACCTGCTATATGTGCCTCTAAATCCAGAATGGTCTGTACACATGTGAAACCCTATAAAGGATACTAATGAGAAAGACAAAAGCCAATAGCCTGGAACACCAACCACAAACAGTGTGTGAGGCCCAAAGACATTTATGATCTGTCACTTTTAGGAAAAGTCTAAATAGCCATGAGTTTGGGTTTTCTACATTTAAAAATCCTAATTTTAAAGTAACATATACTAGGCTGGGGAGAAATCTCAGTGCTTGCTGTGGTTTGAGTTAGATCCTACATTAAAATACACAAATATATGCATGTGCACACACACACACATCATCGCATGTGCTTTTAATCCCAGGTAGATACCAGTGAAACCTAGGCGCTCACTGGACAGCCAACCTTGCAAAACTGGTGAGTTTCAGACCAATTGAGAGACCCTGTCTCAAAGGTAGGAGCCTGGGCAATAGCTCAGTTGTTGAAGTTCCTGATATTTAAGACTGAAGACATAAGTCAGAATCCTAAGCCCTGTTATGAAAAGCTGGGCATGGTGGCTTGTACCTGTAACTCCAGTACTGGGGGGGCCGACTAGCCTAACTGAACCAATGAGCTGATGAGCTTTTAGTTAAGGGAGAGGCCCCCCACACAAGTGTTCACACTCACACAAACAAGAATACTACTCACTAACAGCACGCACACATACCAACATGGATGGCTTCTAAGAAATAACATCCAAGATTTATCTCTGGCCTTCATACACACACACACACACACACACACACACACACACACACACACACACATATAGACGCTTGCACATACATATAGTCGCATATATTATTTCATATATTTGTGTCTTTTGTCTTAAAATATCTATTTATTTCTGTCTTAAAATCTTTTATTTTTTGACCATCTCCATGAGCTTTGCGTTTTATGGCTGGGCCCTGGGTTTCCATGCTTCCTGCTTAGAGGGCTCTTCACTTGGGTTGTGATCTTGGGAGCCATTTATAACTTGTAGGCAGCTCCTGGCACATTTAATGTAGCCATTTACTTAAGACATAACTTTTAGCATTTTCCAAATGAGTTTTGACTTATTTTTTCCCCTTGACCTATTCAGGCTACATATCTGGGTCAGCTGGTGGCAGGGCAGGGAATTTGAGAATGCCAGGGAAACAGTTTTTAAGTCATTATGAGTAATTACAGAACAATCCCACTGTCAGAGTCAACTTCAGACCTGTAAGAAAAAGACTCTATTTTTTCAATATTTTCATTATTATATTTATTTTATTTTATGTGTATGGCTGTCTTGCTTGAATATAGGTCTGTGTCTTTAGAAGGCACTGGATCCTATAGAACTGGAGTTACAGTTATCAGCTGCCATGTGGGTGCTGGGAATCGAACCTGTGTCCTCTGTAAGAGAAGCTAGTGTGTTTAACCAATGAGCATCTCTCTAACTCATAGACCTGTAACTTTGTATACAGTGCCTCCAACCAACTCTTTATGATGAACTGTTACTAGGTGGTGTTGGTGAATGCCTTTCACCCCAGCACTTGGGAGGCAGAGGCAGGTGGATCTACAGAGGCAGCCTGCTCTACAGAGTTTCTGGACAGTTGGGACAACACAGAGAAAGAAACACTGTCTTGAAAAACCACACACACACACACACACACACACACACACACACACACACA